>APFE030987195.1:136786-174684 GCA_000404065.3 Pinus taeda
ACAAACCCCAATGTGGGGAAACCCTTGATCAATTCTTCTTATATGTTCTTCAATAGTTCAGTAGAGAGAGAGAGAGAGAGAGAGAGAGAGAGATAATACGTTTACAACAGAAGTAAACACTTTGACCTATCTAGATAAGAGCATAGATCATCTCTAAGAAGATGATACATGAGATCAGTTGAAGACATGCTGCCTCAACTAATTCTCCAAGGTGATTCCTTCACCTATCGTTGTGCTGCATTTCGTCATCATGTTGCACCTCACCGTGCTGCACCATGTTGCACCCATCATCACTATGCTACATCTCATCACGCTTCATTAATCATGACTGTACCCATCACTATACTACATTATGTGCCATTGTTGCACCATGTTGCCATCCTGACCTATGTGTTGGTTGCACCTTGCTTGCTTGTTGCCCCTTGCTTGCTTGTTGTCCCTAGCATGCTTGTTGTTGCATGTTAGTTGTCCCTTGCATGCTAGTTGTAACATTGCATGCTTGGTGTATTTTGCTTCTAAGTACCATACAATTGTCCCAATGTTAGTTAGTTGTCCCTTGCATGCTACTCTCCTCCAGAGACAGATGCTCCAGTTGTTTTGGAAATTCCCGACAGTGCTGGCTGTTCCCGACAGTTCTGGCAGTGCCAGCTATTCCCGGGAGTTCCGGCAATTCCAGTTGTTCCTGGAAGTTCCAGCAGTTCCGACAGTCCCGACAGTTCCGGTTTTTCCAGCATTTCTAGCATTTCCAGCAGTTCCAGCTTTTCGGGCATTTTCGACTTTTCCAACTTTTCCGACTTTTCCAACTTTTCTGGCTTTTCTGATTTTTCTTGCAGTTCCAACTTTTTTGACAGTTCGGTCTTTTCCGATAGTTCTGGCTTTTCTGACAGTTCCTGCTTTTCCGACAGTTCTGGATTTTCTAGCATTTCCAGCTTTTCTGGCAGTTCTAGTTTTCTGGCAGCTCTAGCTTTTCAGGAAGTTCCAGCTTTTCTAGCAGTTCCTTCTTTTCTTGCATTTCCAGCTTTTCCAATAGTTCCAGCTTTCTACCCTCTGGATCAGGGCATCGTTATTCCTTAGGATCTCTCCTCCTACTAAAACCCAAAGATAAGTAGAGAGATGAAGAGATCCCAAGTGTGTTGAAATCACTTGAAGGCCACCTTTATTTATACTAAAACGTTGAAAACATGTGGGGTTTATTTGGTTGTTGGCTGACCTTGATGAATTGTCTTATAACTCAAATAAATTCATAATTCCATGAATACTTATTAGAATCAGATGATCTTTAGATCAATCCTACACCTCTCGATGAGAAGGATCCAAGAAAAATATCAGGTGCCATAAATAGGATGACCCACATGGAGTTTGGCCCCAGTTGCCAATTTTAACACTCCCTCTTAACTAGGGAGAACTCCATCTGTTGATCCATATGTCTGACTGTACTATCTCTACCATCAGTGCCCTGCACTACTCTGATTTGATGAGCTATGCTCTGCTTTGCTTTGATCTACTGAGCTCTGCTTTGCTTTGATCTGCTGAGCTCTCCTCTGCTCTGCTTTGCTCTGCTCTGCTGAACCATGAAGACGAAGAATTAATCGAGAATGTATCATACCATTCTCTACTGACCCGAAGTCAGTTTCATCTTAAGAGAGTGTGTCACGTCACTCTTATTGACCCAAAGTCAGTTTTATTGATCCCAGATCAATATCACAAGAGAGTGTCTCAAACCACTCATACTGATCCCAAATCAGTTTCATTGATCCAGATCAATGTCACAAGAAAGTGTCTCAAACCACTCATACTGATCCGAGATCAGTTTCATTAATCCCAGATCAGTTTCATTGATCCCAGATCAATGTCTCAAGAGAGTGTCTCAAACCACTCATAGTGATCCTAGATCAGTTTCATTGATCCTAGATCAATGTCACAAGAGAGTGTCTCAAACCACTCATATTGATCCTAGATCAATTTCATTGATCCCAGATCAATGGAGGTCATCCTAGCATAGGGAGTTTGGTAGATATAGCGATGCATCCATCTATAGTACTACTATGGTCCCTATCGTCATTTCCCTACTCATTGATCAGATAAGAGGTACTTCCCATGAGTCCCAGACTGCATGGGTAGGATGCCTAGATAGGAGAATTCCTGTCCATAGGAGAACGAATCATCCTGTCAGTAGATGCCATGGAGAACTAATCATCCTGGCCCACAGGAGAACTAATCATCCTATTCCACAATCGCCATGAAGAACAAATCATCTTGGCCCACAAGAGAACTAATAATCTGGTTCCATAGTTGCCACAAAGAACAAATCATCTTCGCCCATAGGAGAACTAATCACCCTGTTTATAGTGCACCACCAGGGAAGGGTGGGTTTCCCTATGGTCGTATGTTGCTCTAGTAAGTACCCCAAGCCCCCCAGAGCTCCCAGAGCTCAATGGATGCAACATGCAGGACCCTTATAAGAAGGTCTCTCAACAACTCCAAGTCGTTTGGGAAAGTCATAGATTTGACCTTTCCCCGGGGCTTTGATAAAATGTTTGTGCCCTGTACATCAGTCTCAGTGCGATGGAGCCTCCTCGCTTATCAACTTACCATATCACAAATAAGGAAGTATCTGATATATATCTATTGGAGCAATCATCGAATACGAGATTCCTCAATAATTGAATCCCCCCTCTGGTTGTCACAAAGAATCATAGTGGTATTCATCATGTGTACAAACAACTCACTTAAGAGGTTCTGCAACCATGCAGCTTCACACAAGATCATACTCGTAGCTATGTATTCGGTCTCGGGGGTGCTTATAGCAACCGAATTTTGCTTCCTACTCATCCATGATATTGAAGCAGAATCCAAAGAGAACCAGCATGAGAAGTGCTCTAATGATCCTCCACACTGCTTGCCAAGTTAGCATTCGAATAATCATGCAGTTTCATATTTCCAACAGTGTATCTCAATCCATGAGAGGTTGTTCCTCGAAGATATATCAGAAGATTTTTGGCACCAATCCAGTGAGGCTCAACCAAATATGAGCTCACCATGCTAACTGAAAAACATATGTCTAGACGGAATTTCATCAAGAACATCAACACGAATGAGTTTATGAAACTTAGAGGCATTTCCTAAATCTGGTTCGACATCACTACCATATAACTTCTAAAAGTTAAGATCCTCGAAGTAGTCACAGGCTTGTAGTTTATCATTCCACATCCGGAATCCAACTCCCTCTTACTTCTGCAAATGAGAGGGTCTACAGCTGTCAGAAATAGGTAGTCCTCATAAGGTGCTGGTATGAGAGGTCTATCATCCACAACCTTCGGGTAATGGTTTGGATCGGTTTCACTCCTAGTGAATCTCAGCTTCATCAGACAACTATCAATCCTCTCATACTACGCCGAGGTGTTTTTCTTCAAGCCATAGAGGGCTTTCTTCCACCTGTATACATGAGATTCCCGATCATGAATCTCAAACTCCTCATGTTGTTCCAAACCTGTGGACCTTCTGCATGAGGGGAATGGTCCCCTTGTAAGATTTTCCTTCGGTACATCTCAGACATGTACCTTCATGCTCTACTTGAATTCAGACATCCCTATCACCATTTGAATCACATCAGGTAGGGCGCCATAGGTAGACCTCTGGTGTTATAGATGCGATATGTCAATTGACATGATCCCTAATGGACCATCCTACAACTTGATATAAATTGCCAACCCTGAACCCATGAGAAAAAACATCTTTGAAATTTATATTTTTTAACACGTACCTTTCCATCGATGAATGCCACCCTGAAACCTTTGACTTCCATTTCTGAGATGGACACCAGGTTCTTCCTGCGATCAGGTATATAAAAGAGATTATGTAAATGAATCAAGTTACCCTTATTCAATTGAGAGTTAACATTCCCTACACCATTCCCTACACCCTTTCCGGGATAGGTGGCATCGACTCCAAGTATAATCTCATGATTGTTTCCATCTCTACCAAATTAGATAGTGCACCCATCTATCCGATGAAGTGCCTTGAAGCACTACAATCTATAAGCCAGATTTCCAAAGAATCTAAAGGAGAGGGCCAATACAAGATAACCCTTCTTTATCTTATCAGAAACAACATTTGATTCTTCATACCTAGGGTTCCTTTCTTTCTATGAAGAGTCATTCATTTCCAAGATGACCTGCATTACCTGTCATTCCTTTGATCATTGAAGATGTCCCTAGAATGATTGTTATCATCATCAAGTGATGTGTCCCTTCCATTCGGACACTCCTTTGCATAATGGCCGAACTAGTTATTTGCCTTTCCTTCCACCCTGAGATCTGGTCTTCCAATGAAGTGATCTTTAGGTAGGCCATATTCCGCTGCGCCATTCTGATAATATTCTCGGATTTGACTTCACCCTTGGTGAATTTGAAGAGGGATGAGGAATCCACTGATCCTTTTGTCCTTTCCCAACTGTCTTGGGTGATTTCTCTTTCACTCTTGCTTGGGCATTGTCTTCACCTCAGCTCCAATACTACGTTAATTTTAGGTATGTTCTATGCTTAGAGAAAATTATTTCAATTTCACAGTTAGCTACATATCTTTTCCAGATTAGCAGTCACATTAGCATTAAAGTAAATTGCAGATAGAACACAAACATAAATCGCAGAAGACAAGCCAAGACAAGAGGACACAAGATGTGGCGCTAGCCAGGGACAAACCCCAACGTGGGGAAACCCTTGATCAATTCTTCTTATGTGTTCTTCAATAGTTTAGCATAGAGAGAGAGAGATAGTAAATTTACAATAGAAGTCAACACTTTGACTTATCTAAATAAGAGCATAGATCATCTCTAAGAAGATGATAGAAGAGATCAGTTGAAGATATGCTGCTTCAACTAATTCTCCAAGGTGACTCTTTCACTTATCGTTGTGTTGCATTTCGTCATAATGTTGCACCTCACCGAGCTACACCATGTTGCACCCATCATCACTATGTTGCATCTCATCACACTTCATTAATCATGACTGTACCCATCACTGTACTGCATTATGTGCCATTGCTACACCATGTTGCCATCCTGGCCTATGTGTTGGTTGCACCTTGCTTGCTTGTTGTCCCTAGCATGCTTGTTGTCCTTAGCATGCTTGTTGTTGCATGCTAGTTGTCCCTTGCATGCTAGCTATAGCATTGCATGTTTGGTGTATTTGATGCTAAGTACCATACAACTGTCCCAATGTTAGTTAGTTGTCCCTTGCATGCTCCTCTCCTTCGGAGATAGATGCTCTAGCTGTTTTGGCAGTTCTCAATAGTTCCGGTAGTTCTGGTTGTTTTGGCAGTTCCCGACAGTTCTACTAGTTCTGATTGTTCCCGACAGTTCTAGTAGTTCTGATTGTTCTCTACAGTTCCAGAAGTTCTGGTTGTTCCCGACAATTCTAGCAGTCCCGACATTTCTAGCTTTTCCGGCAGTTCCGGCTTTTCCAGTAGTTTCGACATTTCCAACAATTTCGGCATTTCTGGCATTTGCAACTTTTCTAGCTATTTTGGCTTTTCTGGCATTTCTGACTTTTTTGGCTTTTCTGACAGTTCCGACTTTTTCGACAATTCCAGCTTTCTCGGTAGTTCCAGATTTTCCGACAGTTCCATCTTTTCTGATAGTTCTGGATTTTCAAGCAGTTCCGATAATTCCAACTTTTCTGGCAATTTCGACTTTTCTGGCAGTTCCGGCTTTTCTGGCTTTTCTGGCAGTTCTGGCTTTTCCAGCAGTTCCGACTTTTTTGGCATTTTCGGCTTTTCTAGCAATTCTAGCTTTCTGCCCTCTAGATCAAGGTAATGTTATTCCTTAGGATCTCTCCTCCTACTAAAACCCAAAGACAAGTAGAGAGAGGAAGAGATCCCAAGTGTGTTGAAATGACTTGAAGACCACCTCTATTTATAATAAAATGTTGAGCACATGTGGGGTTTATTTGGTTGCTGGCGGACCTTGACGAATTGTCTTATAACACAAATAAATTCATAATTCCATGAATACTTATCGGAATCGGATGATCTTTAGATCAATCCTACACCTCTCGATGAGAGGGATCCAAGAAAAATATCAGCTATCATAAATAAGATGACCCACATGGATTTTGGCCCTCGTTGTCAATTTTAACAAGGTACAACTGACAGGGAAAAGGCTCCATCCAGGTATGTTCAAAAGAATCATTGAGAATCTCAAATTCTAGGAGAAAAAGGGTTTGGAGTACAAACACGAAGAACTCTTGCAGGAACTTCCTGTTATATAGCATTACTATCCTCCATAGAACCACAGAATGTTACTGAAACTAACAAATATGAATGTTGAGTTAAGGCCATGGATGAAGAACTTGACCAAATTGAAAAGAATGATACTTGGGAGTTAGTTCCTAGGCCTCATGATAAAAATGTTATAGGAACAAAATGGAAATTCAAGAATAAGTTGAATGAAAATTGAGAGGTTATTAGAAACAAAGCAATACTTTTTTGTAAAGGATATGCTTAACCAGAAGGTATAGACTTTGAAGAAACATTTGCACCTATTGCCAGACTTGAAGCCATACGAATGTTTCTTACTCTTTCAAGTTTTCGGAAATTCAAAGTGTATCAAATGGATGTAAAATCTGCATTTCTTAATGGAGATTTAAAAGAAGTTTATATTGAACAACCAGAAGGATTCATTTTAGGAAATGATACAAAGCTTGTATGCAAGCTCAAAAAGGCTTTATATGGATTGAAACAAGCTCCAAGGGCTTGGTATTATCGTCTTGACAAATATCTACAACAATAAAGTTTCACAAAAGGATCCGTAGACAACAACTTATACACAAAGATTAAGAATGATGAACTGCTAATTATTGTTTTTTATGTTGATGATATCATCTTTGGCAGCAATGAAGAATCTATGAGTCAAAACTTTGCTTTTGTTATGCAGCAACAATTTGAAATGTCTTTACTTCGTGAACTAACTTATTTTCTTGGTCTACAAGTACATCAAACAAAATATGGCACTTTTCTTTCACAAACTAAATATCTCAAGCAGATTCTGAAGAAGTACGGAATGGAAGATTCTAAACCAGTGTGTACCCAAATGGTAGCAGGATGTAGTATCAGTTCTAGTGATGAATCGCCTACAATGAATCAACCAACATACAGATCTATGATTGGAAGTCTACTTTATCTAATAGGTACCAGACTAGATATTATGCATGCAGTAGGAATTGTTGGAAGGTTCCAAGCCAATCCAAAGGAATCGCATCTTCTAGTTGTAAAAAGAATATTCAAATATTTCCAAGGAACTCAAGGCTTTGGTCTATGGTATCCTAAAAATACAGATCTCACTCTTCATGCATATACAGATGTGGATTGGACAGGAAATATTGATGATTGAAAAAGCACTAGTGGAGGAGCACTCTATATGGGATCACGATTATTGTCTTGGTTCAGTAAGAAAGAAAGTTTGATTGCCTTATCTATAGCTGAAGCAGAATATGTGGTTAATGCATCTTGTTGCACACAACTAATTTGGATGATGCAAACATTGCAAGATATTCAAATCACATGTTCTCCACCCATCCCCATTCTATGTGATAATACAAATGTCATTAGTATTTCAAAAAATCCAGTCATGCACTCCAAGACCAAGCACATACCCATTAAGTAGCACTTTCTACGAGAACAAGTGCATGAACAATAGGTTAAATTGGAGTATCTTCCCTCTAAAGAACAGGTTTCTAATATATTTACCAAACCCCTTCCTAGAGAAACATTTGAATATCTCAGACAAAATTTGGGGTAGTTTCTGCATGATCCTACTGTTAAATCCATTTTTCAGAGGAATGTTTCCTATACACGAGTTTCATGAAGCAGAGTCGCATATATACATGAGTTTCTGTGGTTGTAGGAGTGTATGTGTTTTTCTGATAGAAAAACAGTGGGTCAGATTCAAAATCAGTTTCTGACATGGTTGTTCAGTCTGATATTGATGGTTATAATCTGCTAATATGCTTTGTTCATTGTTGTTTATTTGATTGATGAAGATGCCTTGATGAATGATTTGTTAACAATGCATGGGAGCATTAGCCTTCAAAAACATTATGCATTGTTGGCATCATGGTTGTTGAATTCAACTATGGTTTCAGATATTCATATCATTCATTGTAAAGGTCATGTAAAGATCTATGGTGTAATAATATGTCTCTTTACGTCATTGTCTACTAATGAGTCCTTTTGGACAAATGATGTACTTTGTAACCCCACTATGCATGGGAAGGATGATGTAATAATTGCAATTTTTCAATCATGTATGAACATTTGGTATATCCCCACTTGGTTGGGTGACTATATGTATGAGCCATTGGTGATAGGAAGGTCATACTCACATAGTTGAGTTATAGAGTCATGTTATTGTTGGAAATATTGGGGGGGTGAATCAGTATTCCTTAGCAATTAGCACTTTTAAATATTTTCAGAGCATTAGTTAATCTTCAATTACTATTAATGTTTATGTAGTAATAACGGTAAATAAAAGAACATAGTAGGCACAAAAATTTTAGGTGCAAAACCCCCTCCGGGTCAAAAACCACTGAACAATTTTATAATAAATTCTTTAACCTTCAGCCCACTGAAATGAAAGCAACAACTTCCTAAAATTCTAGAAAATCATTCTTCTCCAGCTCTCACTGGAAGGACGCCCCAACGCCCTAGTTTCTTCAGTAATCAACTGCATGGATGCCCCAACACCCTAGACCAACCTACCTGGCACCTCCCTGCCACCCTATAATGACCAAAAATGAGACAAGAGTGTGGACTCTCGTACCAGGGACAATGATCCCCGATACAATATGATTTACAATGGTTTTCTTGTACTTGACCAATTACCCAATCACACTATGACCAGCTACCTAACCATGACATCATCCAACAATGACTCCTATACCTCCCAACAATGCCTCTTCAACTCTAGGAAGATTGACTCTTTTACAATAATGACTCTTTTACAATTTTACAATGATGAAATTTTACAATACTGACTCTTGACAATAGTTGATGCTTGACTTGGCATGACCTCTTGGTCACTTGCAGCTTGTTGAGGTATTGTCGTGCTTGCTTCAAGTAATGGTACTTTGACATTGCATGCCCTTCTAGTATGCGTCTGAATTGTCCTAAAGTGTCCTCCTTCCTGCACATGCGTTAATAAACAAGACCCAAACCAATACACAAACAAAATACTTACACTGTCCTGCAAAACATATGTCAGAGAAAAAATCACAATTTAAAATGTAAATATTGATTGAATGTACCTTGTTGTAGCAAATTACCGTTGATTGTGGATGTGTGATCCTTACTAGTTGCAGTGATCTTTTCAATGCATACTGTGACATTACCATACAACTATGACAATCTTATCACCTAACACAAACAATCCCTCTAGACACAACTTAACATAATCAGATTGTACAACCACCTATCTTTCGCTACCCTTCCACAACTCTGTCACCACAGGTAGCTGTCACACTTATGATGAAGCAATCTTGTAGTAATGAAGGCCTGACTACTGATGTCCTTGTAAGAATGAGACCTTGTTTAGGTGAAACCAGTGTTCCTTTGTTGTCCTTGTAGCAATCATAAAATCAACAAGAAATCATAAAATCAACAAAGGGACCTAAGTCGACCTTCAAGATGCTTGTCAGTTTCAACTGCACTATTTAGCCTTACAGTCTTCAATATTTTCACTTGTCTTTATGTCATTGTACCCTTTCAAATTTCACTGTCTAGTCCTTGACTTCACTTCCTTGGATACCACAGTTCTAACACAGGTATGTTGCTTCCCTTTGTGGCTCTGTCTTGTGGGTGTCATTTACTTCCTCTTTATGATGATGAGGAGATAGACTTCAACTGAGACTTCTAAGACATATGTTTTATCTTCTTTGTTGAGTACTCAGAGATACTCGAGTTTTATTCCAAGGTTGATTTTGTGAATGATCTTTAGAAGTCTTCCACAGTAGAAGAATGATGCTAGTGAATACAAAATGTGCCTCAATCTCAAGAGGTATGTCATTTTATATTACAAGGTTTTGTTTACTTCAAGGTTTGCATGTATTGCCAATAAAAATGGATCTAATCAAGCCCTAGTAGGGCTACACATGCCTCACGTAAGCATCCAACAAAAGGACCAAACCCCGTAAAAGTAAACCCTACTTCTTAAAGTGGCTCAAAAACCCTCACGGCACCTCAGGACTGGAACGAATAAAAAAGGTAAGCCATATACACAAAAGAAAATGCAAAATTACCTAGTTATAAGCAAGAACAAAATGGATCCATAAATACGTTGTTTGCTAACTGTTGTGTAATTATTTGTTCCCTAGATGAGGGTTGAAAAGGAATAGCAACGCCGCAACAAAATAGAACTTGTTTTCTTTGATATAAGGTCCTATGTTCACAATGAATTTGTGTCAATCCTGTAAACAAACCCTCGTTGTTGTGTCATCTTCATAATGCAGATTAATCTCAATAAATCCCACGCAGAAATGTGTCAAACAACAAACAAAATTCTTAACCAGAAACATACCCTAACCCTTCCTGAAATACCTACATTAAATTCCCTAGGGTCACAACAAGTTTTTAGAGCTATAGTATTGAAAAATTCATTCACTAATCGAGTTGTATGAGGAATTATTTTATAGAGTGTACAAGACATGGAAATTTTTAGGGGCTAATGTTCACCCAAGGGGCTAATTTTCCATGATTTTCCACAAAAAAGATTCGCCAATTTCCAATTTCTATAAAAGATGATTTGCCCAAATTTTAGAATATAAAATTATTTTACCTTAAAAATCGCCAACATTATATAGAGACTATATATAAAATCATTATAAATTTGAATAGTTTTACAAATATATCAATTAAGATTTTATAGTTTGCATATTAGTGATTAGTGAGATTCGCTAATGTTTCTAAAGTTCAAGAAAATTTTCCATCCTTAAAATTTTCCTTGGTAGAAGGGCTAATTAGACGTTGAAGAAGACCTTCTTAGGTAGATGTTAGAGGATATTTAGGATATTTAGGATTATTTATTTTAATAAAATTAATCTAATTTAATAGTTTTTGATAAATTGTTTGTTTAAGCTCTAAGGAATTTGTACACTAACCCTTTTTGGTGTGGTTGTAGGTGACACATGAGTGTATTAAGTCAATGATTGGTTCAATATATTTGGATTTTCAAGTTAGTCAACTTATACAATGTGAGATTACAATGAGAATCCCTGTCATATATTGACAATCGTTGGTGAATAAGGTGATGCCTCAACCCCTTGGGTTTTAGCCCACTAATGGGGGTTTCCGACTTAAAACACAAATAACTCTCAAACCGTTAAGAACTGGGAGGCGTACCATATATCAATGGAAACATCTCGATGAGTAGAATCCATCGAGAAAAAAATTGACGTGAAATAATAAGATTTGTCAAGTCAAAATGCCCTTGCAATATCAGGGTATCCCCTAGCGTTGCTTCGGTTGACATCAATGACAACCACTGATCAACACTCTCCCCCTTTGGCATTGATGGAAACATAGGTACTCCTCCCATGATCATGTCATCTCTTCCTACTACCTTCTCTCTCCCTTTGTCATCAATGGAAAAAGGTAACTCCCCCTGACAAACACCCATCCTGCAGACTTGTACGAACCTCCACTCCCCCTTTCTACTCGTGTAGATACGAGAAAGAGTCTAATGGAAACTTGGGAGAATCCCAAGATTTTGGGGAAGATACTCAAATGCTTCACGAGGTAATGGTTCGATAAACATGTCAACAATTTGTTCCTTTGTCCCAACATATTCAAGGTTTATATTCTTTTTGGCGACCTTCTCTCTAAGGAAATGATATTTAATCGGAATGTGCTTTGTTTTGGAATGCATCACAAGATTCTTGGAGATACTGATGGCATTGGTGTTATCGCAAAATATGGGAATAGGCTCATCAAACTTGACTTGAAGATCTTGCAATGTTTTCTTCATCCAGAGAACTTAAGTACAACAAGCTGTTGCCACAACATATTCTGCTTCTGCTGTGGATAACAAGATTGAAGGCTGCTTTTTACTTAACCATCAAACAAGACAACCACCTAGATAGAACGCTGCTCCACTGGTACTGTTATGATCATCAACACTTCCTGCCCAATCTGCATCTGTATAATCTTGGATAACCCAATCATTTCCTTTAGAATACCATAGCCCATATTTCGTTGTGCTCTTAAGATACCAAAAAATTCTTTTGACAATAATAATATGAGATTCTTTTGGTGTTGCTTGGAATCTTAATACTTGTCCAACTGCCTGCATCACATCAGGCTGAGAGGCTGTCACATATAGGATACTACCAATCATGGATCTATACAACCTTTGGTCCAAATCCTTTGATGAATCGCCTAAGCTTAACTTGCAACCTGTTATCGTGGGTGTAAGGACTGGCTTGTAATCTTCCATCTGCAATTTTTTGAGCACTTCCTTGGTGTACTTGGTTTGATATATGAATATTCTTTTATCCCACTGAGAAATATGAAGCCCCAAAAAGTATGTCAGCTCGCCAAGCATAGACATTTCAAACTCACTTTGCATTTTTGTGGAAAATACTTTACTTAATCTGTCGTCATTGCTTGCAAATATTATATCATCCATATATACCTTGATAATCGTTAGGTTATCTTGATCCAATTTCACATAGAGATTGGTGTCAGCGCTTCCTTTCTTGAATGTTTGTTGATGTAGATACCTATGAAGATGAGCATACCAAGCCCTAGGAGCTGCTTGAGACCATATAGTGCCTTCTTTAATCTGCAAGCATAGTTTTATTTGTCATTGAGGGGAAAACCTTCGAGTTGTTCAATGTAAACTTCTTCTTCCAATTCACCATTCAGAAATGCTGACTTAACATCCATTTGGTAGAACTTGATTTTTCTCGAGCATGTGTAAGTGAGAAACATCCTAATAGCTTCCATTCTGGCAATGGGAGCAAATGTTTCTTCAAAATCGATTCCCCCAACTTATGCATTTCCTTTGTCGACTAATCTTACTTTATTCCTGGTAACATGTTCATCCTCATTCAATTTGTTTTTGAAGACCCATTTAGTTCCAATAACATTTTTATCCTTTGGTCGTGGAACAAATTCCCAAGTGTGATTCTTCTCAATTTGATCTAGTTCTTCATTCATAGCTACTACCCAATGTTCATTTTGACTAGCTTTGTCAAAATTGCTAGGCTCAAAAGTAGCTAAAAGGGCAAGATGGGCTTGTTGTGATGAACAAAGTTGTTGACTTTTTCTAGTTCCAATTCCTTCATTTATGTTGCCGATGATCTGATTTGACAGATGATTCTTTTGAAACCATTCTTTTGAACCTTTTGGAGAAACTTCTTGTACATATTACTAATCATTTCTTATTTCTTCTTGGTTGACTGGTGTTTCCTTATTTGATTGATCTTGTTCTCGAGCTTCTTCTTCATCCTTCACAGATTCTACATTAAGCCCCTCAAATTTGCTTGAAGAGACGATCTCATTGTTATCCTTTAGAACACAGTCTTCGTCAAAAGTAACATTTATACTTTCAACTATTTGTTTTTACCTTAGATTGTAGCATCTATAAGCCTTTCTTTTGTGTGAATAACCAATGAAAATAACTTTTTCAACACTGGAATCGAACTTGCCCAAGTTTTGGTCTTCTCTTTTGATGTAGCATTTACTTCCAAATATTTTGAAGTATTTGACGTTAGCTAGACTTCCTTTCCATAGTTCGTACAAAGTCATGTTACAATTTTTCCTGAGCAAGCCTCTTTTTATAATGAATACGACAGTATCAATTGATTGAACCTAGAATTTATCATCTAAGTTTGAGCCTTCTAACATGGTTCTAGCCATTTCCTGTACGGTTCTACTTTTCCTTTCGGCTACTCCATTCTGCTGTGGTGTTCTAGCTATTGAAAATTGCCTTTTTTATTCCATGTTCATCACAGTATTGCTGAAATGATTTGGACGTGAATTCTCTGCCATTATCTGATCTTAGACATTTGATCTTCAAACTTGTTTCATTTTTTATCAATTCCTTGTAGATTTTGAAACATTCGAATGCCTCATATTTTTTCTTCAGGAAACTAACAGTTGTCATTCTAGTGTAATCATTTATCGTTAACATAAAGTATAATTCACCATCTAAACCTTTTGTTCTCATAGGACCACATAGATCAATATGTATTAATTCCAATGGACATGACACAAAATGTTCCTTTGTCTTGAACTCGACTTTTTTCTGTTTGTCGTGCTGAGAAGATTCACATATCCTATTGGTAGGTTTTGAGATTTTTGACATTTCTCTAATTGCTTCCTTTTTTTATCTTAACCAAATTGTCGAAATTTATATGTCCCATTTGTTTGTGTCATAACCAGCTCTCATCTTCTTTTGCCAAGAAACACCCTTTAGGTGTCTCATCCAAAATATATATGTTGTTTGGAGCTCTGATTGCTGTAGCCACAATTTTACCAAACTTGCCTTTCCTGATTTCACATTTCTTTGAGTTGAATAACATTGTGTGTACTTGATCACACATCTTTCCAATGCTGAGAAGATTGTGATTCATATTTTCAACCAGCAACACATCTTTTGCTAATGCATCCTTGCTTCCAAGAGTGATCATACTTGCTCCTATGACGTTTGAAGACTCGTCATTTCCAAAAGACATTGTTCCATCCTTCTTTTCTTTCAAGGATATGAACTTATTTCTATCTCCAGTCATATGCATTGAGCAACCATTGTCAACATACCATATGTTTTTTTTGCTTTGAGCCTTGAGAGCGAGAGCACACATTTCAGTCTTCCTTTTCCATACTTGTTCATTCTTATTTTGCGAGAATTCCTATGAAGAACTTCCAATTTTGCAATCTTTGGCCAAGTGTCCAAAATTGTTACATTTGTAACATTCGACATCATCTCCCAAATGATCAAATCTCTTGATATTTTATTGAGTTCTGGAATATTAATTTCTAAGAGATCTCCTGGAATTATATTCATTGCAAACATACAAGCTACATTTTGCAACTTTATGTCCAAACCTTCCACATGAATAACAATGACCATAAAAGATAGGATGATACCTGGGAGGAAATCTTCTTCAAGGAATTGCCTTCCAAGGTTCTTCCTGCGAGTCTTGATCTCTCAATCTAGTTGGGAGATCTACCTTCTTAGTAGATTTTGCATATCCATCTTCTTTAGTTTTCATAGAAGGACTTGACTCCTTTTCGAATTTTTCTTTGTAATCAAGACCAGTCTTATCACTGCATTATCGCTAGTTGTTGATGAGTACGTCCAAAGTCTTTGAGCTGTTGGCGTAGTTTTGAAGAGTTTTTCCAATTTTCACTTCCTTTCGTAAAGAAACGATTTCAACTTCCAATGCTTCTTTTTCCTTGTTCCTTTCCTTTAATTCTTTCCTGAGCGAGTCTTCAATTCGTTTGTATTCTTAAACCTTGATTTTAAGATTTAGGACTTGTTCCCTTTTTGTCTTTAATTCGTCTTCAAGAGTGTTGATATGATTCTTCTCGGCATTGAGCTCTTTGATAACCTTGATCACTTCGTTTTGAAATTCAACCACAGTCATTTCTTCTTCTTCTTCTCCTTCTTCATCAAGTGCCTCTTGCTTATTGTGCTTGGCCATTAACAATACTCTTCCATTGAATTATTCTCTGTTATCACTGTCTTCTTCGGATGAGGAGCTATCTTCTTTGGAGAAGAAAATTTTCTTAAACCATTTCTTCTTGCCTTGCTTGTTGAACTTCCTAGGACTCTTCTTTCCTTTTGTAACAACCTCATTTTTGTGAGGAAATTTCACTACAAAATGCCCAACCTCACCACAATCAAAACATATTAATGGAAGTTTACCTTTGAATTTTCCCGTACATGTTCTTATTTTCTTCTAGAAATAAGAAAACTCTTTATCTGAGAATTATTCTTCGTCTTCTTCCTTTTCCTCATCCTTACAATTGCAAGTTTTTCCTTTCGGAGTCTGCGTGTCCTTACTATTCTTCTTGGATGTGGAAAATGATGTTTCTAAGTGAGATGTGCCATACTCTTCTTCAATCCTAATTTCATATGCTGTAAGAATTCCATGCAATTCATCTATGCTGAGATTGGTCAGACTCGAATCTATCTTCCAAGACAGATACCTTAGGGCTAAATCTTGCTGGCAAGGTTTTGAGGATCTTTCGGACAACAATTTTCATTTCAACGGGTTCTTCCAAACCTTCCAATGTATTTGTTGTTTCATCAACACTTGAAAGTATGTAGCAATATCTTCATCTTCCCTCATTTTGAGTTGCTCAAATTTTTCCTGGAAAATTTGAAGCTTTGCTTCTTTCTCCTTTGAGTCGCCTGCATATATATTTTCAAGCTTGCCCCATACCTCTTTAGTAGTTTTGCACTCAATAACTTAAGATAAAAAGATTCAATAAGCCCATTGATAATAAGATCTTTAGCCTTTGCATAATATACCAATACACAAACAAAATACTTACACTGTCCTGCAAAACATATGTTAGAGAAAAAATCACAATTTAAAATGTAAACACTGATTGAACGTACCTTGTTGTAGCAGATTACCATTGATTGTGGATGTGTGGTCCTTGCCAGCTGCAGTGATCTTTTGAATCATACTATGACACTACCACACAACTATGACAATCCTATCACCTAACACAAACAATCCCTCTAGACACAACTTAACATAATCAAATTGTACAACCACCTATCTTTAGCTACCCTTCCACAACTCTATCACCACAGGTAGCTGTCACACTATTGCTGAAGCAATCTTGTAGTAATGAAGGCCTAACTGCTGAAGTCCTTGTAAGAATGAGACTTCGTTTAGGTGAAAACAATCTTCCTTTGCTATCCTTGTAGCAATAATAAAATCAACAAAAGGACCTAAGTCGGGACCTTTAAGATGCTTGTCATTTTCAACTACACTATTTAGCCTTACAGTCTTCAATATTTGCAATTGTCTTTATGTCATTGTACCCTTTCAGATTTCATTGTCTATTCCTTGACAAAAGGACCAAACCCCATATGATAAGAAAGTAAACCCTACTTCTTAAAGTGGCTCAGAAATCCCACACGCTGCCTTAGGACATAAAAAGGTAAGCCATCTTCAAAAAAGAAAAGAAAAACTTACCTGGTTATAAGCAAGAACAAAACTGATCCATAAAGATGCAGTTTGCTAACTGTTGTGTAATTATTTGTGCCCTAGATGAGGGCCGAAAAAGAATAGCAACGTAGCCACAAAATATACCTTGTTTTCTTTGATAAAAGGCCTTATATTCACAATGTATTTGTGCCAATCCTCTAAACAAACCCTCATTGTTGTGTCATCTTCATAATGCGGATTAATCTCAATAAATCCCACGCAGAAATGTGTCAAACAACAAATGAAATTCTTAACCAGAAACAAACCCTAACCCTTCCTGAAATACCTACGTTAAATTTCCTAGGGTCACAACAAAATTTCAAATCTATAGTATTGAAAAATTCATTCACCAATTGAGTTGTATGAGGATTTCTTTTATAGAGTGTGGAAGGGATAATTAGATGTTGAAGAAGAGCTTCTTAGGTAAATGTTAGAAGATATTTAGGATATTTGGGATTATTTATTTTAATAAAATTAATTTAATTTAATAGTTTTTGATAAATTGTTTGTTTAAGCTATAAAGAATTTGTACACTAACCCTTTTTGGTGTGGTTGTAGGTGACACATGAGTGCATTAAGTCAATGATTGGTTCACTATCTTTGGATTTTCAAGTTATTCAACTTATACAAGGTGAGATGACAGTGAGAATCCCTGTCATATATTGAAAACTATTGGTGAATAAGGTGATGTCTCAACCCCTAGGGTTTTAGCCCACTAATGGGGGTTTCTGACTTCAAACTCAAATAACTCTCAAATCGTTAAGAACTGAGAGTTGTACCATATATCAACGGAAACATCTCAACGAGTAGAATCCATCGAGAAAATTTTTGATGCAAAATAGTAAGAGTTGTCAAGTCAAAATGCCCATGCAAGATCGGGGGTAACCCCTGGTGCTGCTTGGGTTGACATCAACGACAACCACTGACCAATAATTATTCTTTTAAAAAAATATCTTTGTGGGCTCTGCATGTACTCAAAGGGAGCATGGAAAACATGGTGTATCTCAAAGGGGAGAATGTCTTGGTCTGCCCTTTTCCCTTGATGTCAAAGGGGGAGAGTATCTTGGTGTTGCTTGATATATCTAACATGTTCTACAGCTTGAAGTGATCAACACCTATATGAATGCCATCAAGTCCAAAGGAGGAGATTGTTGGCATTATGGTACATGTGTTGTCCTTGATGGCAACCCACTCACAAGTCAGTTCAGATTTGATAAAGGGCAACTCACGTTGTAACAACTCAATTCAGAGGTAACAGGTTAATGGTACAAAAAAATAGGATGATGGGAAGTTGTATACACAGGTTCACCTTGTCAAATTAACGTATACAATTGAGTTCAC
This sequence comes from Pinus taeda, assembly GCA_000404065.3. NCBI lineage: Eukaryota > Viridiplantae > Streptophyta > Pinopsida > Pinales > Pinaceae > Pinus > Pinus taeda. Next base: position 155,347 of record APFE030987195.1, read on the forward strand.
TGAACAAAAAGAGCATATACATATGCACGCACTTTCACATAAGGAAAAGCGCGTATGGGATGGAAAATTAAGGTTAAAAGAATACTGAGGGTCAATGCCATGGTATTAGCCCACAATATTGAGTGGAGTAACGGTTATTTGATTTCGTCCAAGAATACCACCGGTTCTAAGTGTTTATTTGGTTCAAGGTATTGAGAAAGGCTAAAACTATATAAGGAGGAGAAGATCAAAGGGCTATGTGTGCAAGTGAAAGGGTTTTTCATGAATACTTCTATTTGAAGTATACCTTATGTTGTAAGGGTTATGGTTATGATGTGATCTAAAATATCTTGTGCACCTTTTGATACCATGTTGGATCAGGATCATGAAACCTGAAATGACTTATCATTGTATGATCTGATAATTGTTGGGCTAGATCTGAATGCTCATGCATGTTTTATCTTATAAATGTTATGATTTGGGTATGACTAAAGTCTGGAATAACTGTGAAGTTTTAAGTTAGTATTTGCAGATCTATACGCTGGTTCGCTTGGTGAAGGTGCATATACACTCTGGTTCAACTCCTCTAAGTAGCATATGCAGAAGAAAAGCTTGATGTTCAGTGATGACTAATCTATCTGATCAATAATGTTGTTTCACTTTTGTGTTTCATTAACATCTTCATTAGATATGAAAGTAGAACTCATTGTATAAGGAGATTGAGTTTGATTGATTGATTGATTGAGTAAAAAGGGTGATCTTTTCTACTATTTGTTTAGAGCTCTGTAATTTGACATTAGATCTTCAGAATATTCTGGTCGGTTCATTTTCGATTCAAAGGTCTTTATGATTCAGTATTTTTGGAGTTGCACGCAGATTTGGTTAGAAGTAGCGTATACATGCAAGTTGGCTTCAGTGATGTAGCGTATACACTCTGACTTATTATTTTTGAGGTTGTGGTTGGTTCTAATTGTTGATGCAGTGTTCTGGGTTCAACAAAGCGTTCTGGGTTCAATTATCTGACTGTTCAGATTGACTGACTATTGGTAGATGCAGTGATTGTAGTGGTGATTAATTTTGAGCTTCAATGTTACCAATGGGTCCAGTATGAAAATTTGATGAAATGTGGCTTTCATATTGTGTTGTTATGTACCAAGGGTATCTAGTGTAAAAATTTATGAAACGTGGTCCCTAGAGGAAGAGTGAAGGTAGTAGCCTTCTATAGGCTGGTGCCTACATACTAGTAAACATATCAGCCAGTACAAGAGCTAGGGCGTTGGAGCTCCCTTCCAGTAGAAGTTACAAAATGAGAGAAGGTTGTAGCCTTCAGCAAGTAGATGTCTGCCTACAGGAAAAGTCTACACCAGTACAAAATTTGTAAACACTTTTTATTATAAAAAGATTGAAAACTGAGATGACAGAGCGGTGGTTTTTTTTCCCGCATTGGGTTTCCACCTGAAAAATCTTGGTGTTCATATGTGTTTCTTATGTGTGTTGATTTATTTTGTTCTCACTGCATTTGTTTAGTGCTTAACACATCACACTCTGATTTAAGACAATGAATTAGTTGTTTTATTACATATATGTTGGTTTCATTCTTTATAGTCACTGATACACATCGGTTGGTTTCAATAAAGTAATGTATATTGCTTGAAAAGGAAAATCATACTAGTGAAAGTTAAAATATTGATTCATCCCCCCTCCCCCCGCTCCTCAATTTTTCCCAACAAATGTTTGTATTTCATGTTTTCTTTCACATGTAATAAGATAGTTGAACTATTTCGGTTATTCTAGTGCTTATCTTATTTAGAATGTGTTGTAATGGTTGTTATTTGTGTCCTATCCTTGTGGACAGATCTTTCCTTGTTTGTTGGTTGTAACAATCGTCACACCCGTTTTGGACTATTTCGCTGGATGTTAGATGGAACCTTCTCGTTCATGTGTGTCTCTTCCTGGGTGGTACTATTATCTCTCACTTAGAGGCATCATAATAATATAACAGGGGCATCGAAATTATTCATAGACATGTATAGTCACACCATTTAACATTATCATGCAACATATCTACACAGTGAATAACTATATAACAGAAGCATCACACTCCACATTGCATTTAAAATAGAATAAAGGCTTTTTTGTGACTACACTCTTGAATACTCAATTGTTACAGTGACCACTCTTTACTATATCGCACTGGCTCGTGAGAACTTGCATCAGTTGAAGTAAGAATGATTAATGTAGTATATTTGTTATGGAAGGACTGTAACCTGACCACAAATAAGTGGAGGTCGAGATTTGTGACAAAGGCCTGACTCTAATATAAAATGATTAATATATAATACAATGCAAGATCGATGGCAAACTTTTGGAAAAATATAGCATTTGATAATGGAACTTTTGGCGAAACTATATTAAAATATAACACAAGCTGATACAGTTTCGTTTTATGGTATACCGAGTCACTGCTGAATTATAACATTGAGGAGTTTCTTTCTGGTAATAGTTGGATGTGAACCAGTCACTATTAGCAGTGTATACATATAACTTGAAATGGCAGAGGTTGAGTCATATACCACTCAATTGAATATTGTGTTCGATGATGAGGTCAATATCGACAATACGATGATTGGTTGTAATTTACTCCTTTGAAGATAGATCCATCACAAGTGTTTCGAGTGAAAAATATTGAAAGCACCATTTTATAGCCCAGCGTATATTGAATTGCAATGGAGATTCGAATGTTCATGCAAAATTAAATAGAAGATGTATTTGGTTGCGTTTGGACTTACTCATCAACGAAGCCAACTTCGATTTTGAAAGAAATTATGATGCCAGATCTCTGCAAGTTGGATAGATAAAATTTATAGCAGGTATGTATGCTTTACAATCTATGATAGGCAGTGATACTATGATTATGATGCATAGTCTTTACAATAGTTAGAGTTTTTCTATATGTTTGCAAGGATTTTCTATTTCATTTGTGGTAGGTCTTATGGACTATATAATTGCTAGGATTTAGAATCTTAGAATTTTCATACCCTACATTGAATTGACCCTAGTAGCGAAAACCTTAAACCTAGCTGTTTGTTCCCTCCAAAGGAATCTCTTGCTTTTGGGAAATGGACTCTAGGGTATATATTAAACCCTAACAAAAGTTGGATTAAGACAAATTTGAGGCTTGAAGCCAAAACCCTATGACTTGGTTTTTTCGCTAAAATTAAAAGCCCTAATAAAAGTTTTGTCAATAAATTTCTAGGGTTTATAGCTAGAACCCTAAAACTACACTTTTGATGATCATAGAAACCCTAGATTGACATGATTGACATCATACTCTTGTAATTGCATATTTTGATTGGTTGTACTTAATTACAATTACATGATGAAGGCTATCAAAATGATAGAAGCAAGATGAGAATGATGGAAGGATAAAGTAATGTAAGACTTGTGCTTAATAATGACTTCTTGGAAAGACGGAAATGTTGAAGTTTCTAATTATGCTTAGTTAGAAACCCTTCATGCACTTTTATTTATTTATTCCTACCTACTTGTTATTTTTCTTTAACAAGTTATTTACAAAGTAAATACTGAAAATAAGCACCAGTGCGTGCTCAACATATTACAGATCAGTAACTAAAAGAAACAAGAACAGACACACTACATGACACCATTATTTTTGGGCCAATGTCCCCAGAAAAACCCAATGTGGGAAAATCGATGTAGTTATCTCAAGGTTTTCTTATTAAGCAATATCATAGTACAATCTAGGCGTCGAAACTGGCCTACCCAACAAACAATTTCCTTAGCAGCTATACCTCACAGGTTGAGAGAAATCTCCTGGCTCAAACTCCAGAAAATCCTTCCGGTAGCTCTTCAGCATAAAACTGCTCCTACAACCCTAGCGTTTGCCCAATCTGGACTGCGTTATCCCCTTTCTATCTCACGTTGGCCTTGCATCAGCCTTTCTAGTCCTGCGTCAGCTCTGGGAGCCTCTGCGGCAACTGCGTTGGCCCCTCTGGTGCTCTATGCAACACTTGGTTGCCTCTGCGTGGCCCTACGTGAGCCCTCCTTGGCTACTGCACTATTCTTTCGGCACAATATTTACCTTCTATGTTCCTCTGTACTCAATGCCCCTCAGCTGCTTTCGCGGTCACTAATTCTATCTCTCTTAGCAAACCCTGATTTAGAGAATAGAATCACTAATCATCTGGTGTGCTCTCCAAGTGACCCTCAAGCCTCCTCTTATAATTTTCGTATTAACATCTCAACGACCGAGATTAAGTCCCTAATAAACGGATCATATTAGATCTGGCTTGATCCATGTCTTTGGGGCCACTCTAACACAAATTCATATTAATACACATTAATATTTTATTTTCCCTAAGTTTAGACTTAGGGACTCCATTAAAAATATTAATTATTTTAATATCTCCTCATCTGTTTAGAATCTGCCCAAACCCTTTCTGGGTAATGGAGATCTCATGTGCCCCAACCTATCCACCAAATTTCGTGGCTGGTGCACATCTGATGCTACTCCAAATCAACACTTCCTCTTCGCTAGGGCTATGCTCTAGAAATACTCCTCACTGAGTATTACTCTGATCATCTGGCATCGGTACCTGTGTTGATGCTAGGCCTTCCTGCCCAACATCCTATGCATTGTTGCCTCCTATACGGATGCCCATGGTTCTGCCACTGCCACTGTTGCATATGTACGACAACTCCCTCTACATCCATGTTGTTGCTGGTCCTTTCTCCCAACACTACATTTGCACTGCACCTCTCATCAAGCTGCATCGTGTTGCCCACTACTACACTACAACTCAGTTATTCAGAAGTAAGTAAATTATCCTCCAACTGACCTCCCTGTTGGGCTAGAAACACCCTTTGATGTTGAAGCTCTCTCTGTCATTGATAAGTGCTCCCTCTCTGACCTCTGCGCTGCTGCAACAACTCTCCTGCATCTCGCAATATTGCATACCTCTCTGTGTCTTCCTGCACTGGTGCAACACTCCCGTGCATCTCGCACTACTGCAGCCTGCTAGCTTTGCATTGTCTCGGGACTCCTGCATTGTAGCTCTCTCTGTCGCTCCATCTGCATTAGTCTCTACCCACCCAGCTAGTCCTGCTACTCCTCGTCAGGGCTCTTGTAGCAAGGTCTAATCCAAGAGGCTAAGTACCTCGAGGATCCTATCCCTCATCGCCTGTAGTCCACCTGACTATAGCTCGATGTCTCCCCACTTCTGCTCAAGTGGTGCGTGTGCACTCATGGCACAATCATTGTTTTTCAAAACTTTCTTCTCTGCCCATGTTGGCATTGCCTTAGTCTCGAAAGACTCTCCCTTACTCTTCTTCCTTGGGCACTGGGTCACATAATGACCCATCTCCACACAATGGAAGCACTTGATCTTGGAGAGATATTTCTTCTTCCGCTTCTTCTGCTTTCCCCCAGATGCTAGGGCCACATCTTCCTCCTCCTACTAAAATTTGATCCCTTTGTTGTTGCTACATTTCTTTGACTGTCGTATGATCTCTTCCTGGCGAAGAGTTGCCCACATCTCGTCCCAAGGTAGGACTCTAGGAGAGTCCCTCTGCCCAGGTTACTCTGGACAAACAGTTCCCAATCTTCTGAGACAGCGTTCAGGGTTGTTCTCACCATAATCTCTTGATCCAGTGTCGCTCCTATAGCAGTCAACTGGTCTTGGATTTCATTCAATCCTCCGAGGAAGGTGTCAATCGATTGACCCTTATTCATCTGATACGACCTCAACTGGTTCTCAAGTAGCATTCTTCTCTACACAAAGGTATGTTGTTATAGGTTCTTGAGAGCCCCCCACATCTCAATTGTCATTTCCTTCTCCGCTATATGTGGTACCACATGATCCTTGACCCCGTCAAGGATAATGCACTTCGCCCTCGCAATCGCCTCTTCGTACTTGTTATTATCATTGGGGTTGACTGGGATAGCTATAACCTTCAAGGCAAAGTTCTTGACATGATTCCTGTCAAGCACTGATAAGATTTTGGCCTTCCAGACTGTGAAGTTCGATGCTCCATCCAGTCTATCTTGGTCTCTTACCCTATGAAGTGCCATAATCCTACTCTATTTCCCTCCTATAAGTTCTATGTTCGACTCCTCCGAGTCTCTACTTCCCATCTAGAAGTTCTCTTTTGGACTCCCTTTGAGTCTTGATTTCCCTCCTGGAAATCCTTCTGTCGCTTGTCGAGATGCCCCCTATTATAATTGTCTTGTGCAACTGCACTGCTGATCCGAGTTCCTTGGCTAGAAGCCCTCGGTAACAACTCATTTGGCCTTGCTTTGTCAGGGATTGTTCTGACTATATTACCTCACCAGCTCCACTCTGCAATATTTTTGCAGCCTTCTAGACTCCAACCACTGCTTGTCTATGAACTGTGTCAGTCCCTCTCTACCCCATGTTGGCTTTGTGTCACCCCAGATGGGTCTGCGTTAGCCCTAGGACGCCCTACATCAGCCCTCTGGCCTTTTGCGTCAACAACGCTACCCTCTCTGAGGCTCTGCGTAGTTTCCGGCTTCCTCTACATGGCTCTGGCTAGCTCTGCGTCACACTTCCTTAGCTTCTGCGCTGCTAGAAACAATTTTTGTCACCTCAGGGCAGTTGTTTTCTGTTTCTATTGCTCCGCTTGGATGATGTCTTTTAGTCCTCCTGTGATCTGCAATCACGCTCTGATACCATGTTGAAGTTTCTAATTTTCCTTAGTTAGAAACCCTTCATGCACTTTTTCTGATTTATTCCTACCTACTTGTTATTTTTCTTTAACAAGTTATTTACAAAGTAAATACTGAAAAATAAACACCAATGCATGATCAACATATTACAGATCAGCAACTAAAAGAAACAAGAACAAACACACCACATGACACCATTATTTTTGGACCAATGTCCCCAGAAAAACCCAATGTGGGAAAATCGGTGCAACTATCTGAGGGTTTGCTTATTAAGCAATATCAGAGTACAATCTGGGTGCCAAAACTGGCCTACCCAACAGATAATTTCCTTAGCAGCTATACCTCACAGTTTGAGAGAAATCTCCTGGCTGAAACCCCGGAAAATCCTTCCAGCAGCTCTTCAGCACAAAACTACTCTTGAAACTCCAGTGTCTGCCCAACCTGGACTGCGTCAGCCGCTCTCTGTTTCACGTTGGCCCTGCGTCAGCCCCTCTCTGTCTCACGCTGGCTTTGCATCAGCCTTTCTAGGCCTATGTCAGCCCTAGGAGGCCCTGTGTCAGCTCTGGGAGCCTCTGTGTTAGCTACACTAGCCCCTCTGGTGCTCTGCATAGCACTTGGTTGCCTCTACGTGGCCCTGCGTGAGCCCTCCTTGGCTATTGCGCTGCTCTTGCGGTACAATCTTTGTTTTCTATGTTTCTTTGTACTCAATGCCCTCAGTTGCTCTCCCGATCACTGATTCTATCTCTCTTAGCAAACCCAACTCTAGAGAGTAGAATCGTTGATCATCTGGTGTGCTCTTCAAGTGACCCTCAAGCTTCCTCTTATACTTTTCTTGTTGACATCTCAACGGTCGAGATTAAGTCCCTAATCGACGGCTAAGATTAGATATGGTTTGATCCATGTCTTTTGGACCACTCTAAGATAGATTCATATTAATACATATTAATATTTTATTTTCCCTAAGTTTAGACTTGGGGACTCCATTAAAATATTAATTATTTTCATATCTCTTTATTTGTTTAGAATTTTCCCAAACCCTTTATGGGTATTGGAGATCTCATGTGCCCCAACCTCTCCACCAAATTTTGTGGCTGAAGCACATCCGATGCTACCCCAAATCAACAGAAAAGGTTGTTGTTACTAAAAGATAAGTGCTCTATCTCTCTTCTTGTACTATTACTGATTTCTTTAGTAAATCTAGTCTCTTACTTTATATTCATTACTTGATTGTGACTTCTCTTTTGTGATCTCCCTGAATAGGATTGCAAGTACATGCTGAAAATTGTTTGAGCTAGAAGAAGTTATAATATCAAAACAAAACTATGTGACAAGTCCTAGATTTAGAGGGAGATTTGAATCTTGAAAGAATTATGAATTTAAAAGAAGTTTTGATTCATAAAGAGCAGTTCAACTCTCAATTTTAAGGTATGCCTTGAATTATTATCTTTGAATAATATTTAAAGACTAAATTTGTGACAAGCCTATGTCCTAGATAATGTGCATGTATTTTAGGGACAAGCTTGGACTTGTTAAGATAAGTTCTCTTAGTAAGAGGGAGCATTAATAAGATAACAATAGGGGCAGACATTCTCCAAATTCAGGAAGAATGGCCCAAACTATTGTTGAGGGGAAACATTCTCCTAGTTTAGGAAGAATGGTCCTTAAGGCCCAATTACTCAAAAATAGTGTCTTTCTATGTTGGCCCAATCACTCTATAAAGAGTGGGTGCCTTTGTCAGACTCAGTTACTTTTTGAGTGAACTCTTTGGCCTAGAATGAGGCCTGTGATGGGGGTTTGACTAATATAATGGCAAATCTGTGATATAAAAACCCTTTAGGGTTTGACCCTGTGCTGTGATGAATTGAATGTCCTCTAGGGTTTGGGAAACCTTGCATAGTTGGAACATGGATGTTTCTGGAGGTTTGACCTTGTTGATGGAAAACTTGTATTATTTTGTATACCATGAGGTTAAGGTTCCAACTAGATCATGGTGACTAGTTGTTTTACCTTAAGCTAGATAGCTTGTATGATGGTATATAGAATCATTGTACTTTAGGTTGCCTAGCTTGTATGATGGTACATAGGGTTGGTACTTAGCAAAAGCCTAGATGGTACCTAGATCCCTAAAAAACATAGGGTTGGTACCTTGGTAGAAGCTTACATGGTACCTAGATCCCTAAAAGATGTTGGGTTGGTACCTTGGCAGTAGCCTAGATGGTAACTAGATCCATGTGAAATGTTGGGTTGGTGCCTTGGCAATAGCCTAGATGGTATCTAGATCCCTGAAACATGTTGGGTTGGTGCCTTGGCAATAGCCTAGATGGTACCTAGATCCCTGAAACATTTTGGGTTGATACCTTGGCAGTAGCCTAGATGGTATCTAAATCTCTAGTATAGTATATGTAGGATATAATGTTGATTTGACTCTTCGTGTGAGAATATTTCAATTTGAGAAGTATCCTTGTATCACTTATGGAATTATGAATACCTCCCTAGTTAAGAGGAAGTGTTGGAAAATGTATCTAAGTTCGGTCTTCATAATTGTCATTGTGCTTAAGTCATTATATATTTTATGTAAAATTATTTTTTCAAGCATAGGTTTCATGCTCAAGTCAATTGGTCATCTAGGTCAAGCATGTTCTTCATGCTTTTAGAGTTTGTCAAAGTCAAAATAATATTTCTCATGAGTCAAAGAGTCAAGTCTTATTTGGACTTTGAAAACAAAAAGGAGAAAGAATTTTTAAATATGTATTTTGGGTAAAAATTCCTTCTAGAAGTCTTGTAGAAGTCAAGTCAGTGCTGCCTGTCATGTAGGCTCTGCCCAAGGGACATGATTGTTCGCACCCCTTTGGATAAGTATAAATAGAAAAAAGTTGGAGCTAATTTTGGACACAATTTGGAGTATATGATCTGAAATTTCGCAGAGAAAAAGGAAGGCCAAAATCTAGGCAAAAAGAGAGTTTGACTTGGCTTCTAGAAGGTGAAAGGGTCTTTGATATCTCATTTGATCTGATTCTATAACAATAGAATTTTTTGGGTTTTTCCTTGGCTTGGAGCCTATATCTTGTGTTTTATGTTTTCTCATGATCTTCACGTATTTTTGTTTTGGTAATTACTTGATGAAGAACTAATAAAGAAATAAAAGACCAACAAACATCGCAAGTAATTATCAAGTAAGGAGAATCAACTCTAAATCTGCAAATATATTGATTTTCCAACATTTTCTTCCATATATTATAGCATATACAAAACTTGATATATGTACCTTTGACATACCCATCCCTTATTTTTTTAAAGTGGTGTCATGTCCGTGCTTTAGACCCAAATGTACCCTTGCTAACTATATATATATGCGTGTAATTTATATATATATATAGTTATATATATATATATATATTTTATATATATATATATATATATATATATATATATATATATATATATATTATATATATATATATATATATAATATATTCAACACTTTGACAGTGTGCCTCCATAAAAAATACATTATGCTGCAGTGTATGTAAAATGCAATAAGTTATTTATACATACTAGTGTTTTTTCAGACTGCAATGTTGAAAATGTGTTATTTATGTATAATTTATATTATTTATATATATATATTATTTGTTATATAGTAGTATATATATTATATGTGTGTATTGTGTATATTTGTTCACAGGTACAACACGATATATTATAAATGAGAAACATATATATACTATCAATAATGTCAACATCCATCATGTTATTTGCAGGAATTGAACCTGAGTGGGGAGATTCCATTCCTTCCTCCGAACCACCTGGAAGACAACTCATAAAGAAATGACACATTTAATACCATAAAAATGTTTAGGAAACTTTGATCTAATACACTATTTAAGTCCAAACACAGTAACACCAACATATTTGGAGCTTGCCCATTAACCACTGTTTAATTAGCACTTTTTACTTTACAAATTGTTACACAGTAATTTGTCATTGTCCTCATCTCAGTCCCTCTGTTGTGTCATGTGTCAAATAAACATGTCCATATCTTCCCACTTATGCAAGAAGATTAAGCAAATGCTCTTTAATGCTGAAGATTAACCCTTTTTGACTAAGCTCCTGCATCGTTGCTAGTAAACCCTTAAAATCTGTGATGATTCCCTGTCATGCACTGTATCATTGCGACGTCGTCGCAAGTCCCCAGTTCATGACCCGTGACAATCCAGATTTGACGAATTTGTTCAAATAGTCGGTCTTCTAGATGTTTCTAGAGTTGGTTATTGGGTCAGTTTGGGTCACCTTTCCTGCATCACAAGTTGGCGACTCTATTGAGGAGTCCTTCGTATGTTTTTTCTCTTGTTTTCTTTTGTTTGGTTTTGATTTGATGTCTCTTGAATTTTGGGGTCAAACCATCAGTTTTTGGGTTACCTGGGTCAATCTGGGAAGTCCCCTTACTGTCTGGAAGAATAATCTGGTGCCATTTAGATGATTTTACTTTGTCTTTTGCTTAAGTAAGATCGTCGCTGAAGATAGCCTAACAATCGTGATGACGTCGTTGATGTTATAGCTTTGTACCCACGACTATTTGGCTTTCGTCTCGGGTTTCTAGTTTAAATCCAGCGACGACTCCTGAAATCGGATCATCACTAAAAACAAGTGTACTTTAGCAACTAGTCTCTAGTTGTCAATGTAACATCCGCGACGATTCCTGTAAAGTTGTTTTTACAACTTTACCTCCTGAATCCACCTATCTTGTTTATCCCCTGTTGTTTCTTGTCTCTCATTAGCTTGTTTTGGTTGCTTTTGGTTAAGGTACTGTCTCGTTGATTTCATTTGAGTGAATCTTGTGTTTTTAGACCTCATGACCTAGCTCTCTTAAGCATTTCAATCTGTTTGCTTGGGTTGCTTGTCTATCCAAGGTTTGTCTGCAACTATCTTATTGATTTGCTTGAGGCTTTTTTGTTGCTTGTTTCCTTGCTAGTTGATTTTTAGTGTCGATTATTGAACCAATTTTTTATGTTGATTGGATTTCTTCACTACCAAGCATAGATCAAAATTGTTTGGATTGATTAGTTCACACTTGCTTATTTATCTCCTTAAATTCAAAACAAAAAAAAATTAAGGGATTGCATTCATTTGATATACGAAAGTGAAAGTATATGTGCATTTAAAATTTTCATGTTTGAGAAATTGAAAAGAGAACTCTAAATCTTTCTTTAGTGGTATTGATGCATTGTGGGATTAGTATATTGATGCATTGTGTTTTTTAGTGTTTGCATTCGCTTGTGTTTGTTTGGAGATGAACTTTCTACCTTCCTTTAAGTAGGTGTTCATCGAAATGAAAGATGCTTTACTCATTCTAGTTGCATCCTAGGGTTTTTGATATACATACGGTAGGGCCTGAAATATGAAACCTAATTCAAGATCAACTCTAATATTAACTGAATGAACTTAACAATGCATTGGAACATAATGCATATTATTTAGAGGTCTAGGCTAGAGATGTGCTCTGACATCGTTAAACCTAGTCACTATTGCTTTCACTTAAGGTTGGGTGATTCCTCCTTTTGTGACTCAATAGTTGCTAGTACGGACTTGCACTCTCCGTACCGTCGAGTATATATCGAGAGACCCCACTAGGTTATCATCCTACATGCACAGGAAGCCATGTTTGCTTCCTTGCAAACTGTGATGCACTGAACACAACATTCGAAAAGATTGACTGCCATATGGAAAGTCCTTGGTTTTCATTTGATCACCAAGGTGTATATGCAGGTTTACGAGTTGTTTGGTAAACCTTTTGCCTAGTTCTCCAGAGTAGTCACTTTTGTTTCTTTTCGACTGCTTAAAAGAAAAGGATCATCTGAGCGCTTGTCCTTTCAGGCTCATTAAACCTCAAAAGAGATAGAGTCACATTTTCATCCTTTTCTTGACTCTTGAAACATGAAGAGGTCAAGCTTTGTTCCTGTGTCATAAAATTCACTGCCAACGAAATATTCCTAGTAACAGTTAGAGTTCTTCATTATAGTTCGAGTGTTTTTCAAGCTCGTTCTCGATGGCAACATCCCCTGAGTCTACCGGCCAAGATCTTCCCCCAAATGGAAATACTAGTCCGTTTCCGGCTTTTGGAAATGCTGGTGCTTCGTATATGGCAACATTGTCTTTGCCTGGGGTAACCATCTGTCTGCCCGTTTGGTTGTTTTCAACCTCGGTGGTCCCGAGTGTCATGACTCTTGTTCCACCGTCTCCTTCATCTGAATCACGACACGATGATTCCAAGGTTGAGCCTGCACTTTCTTCCTCTGTTCCTTCATCTTTATCTCCTACTTCGCCTAGTGAAAGTTTCACGTCTAGTAACCAGAAGACTAAGAAGAAGAAGTCTGATAAGCGTGAGGTCACTTGTGCCATTATTGCTTCGAGTACATCTCAAGTCGGACCACCTTCTCCTCCTCCACGGAAGGTTAAGTTTCCTTGTAAATTATGCAAGGGTGACTATCTTCTTCGTGATTTTCTTGGCATCCCTAGGATCTTGGAAGTATGGTCTCATGATCGAGCTCATCCCTTGTCATCCTCTGAAGCTCATGGCGATGCTATCCTATCAACTAGCAGTGGTAAGAAGAAAGGGAATATTCGATTTCCCTGTAGGCTATGTGAAGGAAACCATCCCCTTCACCTTTGTTCGCTCATGGATAAAGCTTCCGCCGTTTCAAAAAGTCTTATAGCTTCTTCGCCTTGACTTCCCGTTATTTATCAGAAGCTCTCTTTAGACCCTTTCCCCGTTGACAAAGAGATTGACTTAGATTCTTCTCTTGTCTGTCCTCCTCTTTCCAAACCTGGGTATGCTAAGCCCGTTCCAGACCAACCATTGGCCAAAGAGAGTGTCGACTTGGATTCACCGCCCGTTGACCACTCTGTTTTGGAAAAGCATGATGATCGCATTGCTCATGTTCTTCTCGTCTCGTTAGATTCTCCTGAGTCCGAAAACAACCCTCCTATCCTCGTTGAACAGGAACGTCCTTCTTTGGTTCCTATAGAGCATGGGGGCAATCATATGATACCCCCACCAAGTAGTTCAGTCATTTCCTTCGACTGGAGTCATTTAACTACATTTTTCCTTCCATCCTACGTGCCTTTCCAGATTACTGTACATGCCTATGATAAGGCAGTACTTGGTACTGCCTTGGATGAGGGTGCATCGGTTAGCCTCATGCCTTTCACTACTTAGCAAGCTTTGGGCTTCCCGCAGCTTGTGCCAGTCGCGCAGAATCTATTGGCATTTAACGGAGGAACCAACGGACCTTTGGGGATCCTTCTGAAGTTTCCTATTACTTTGGGAGGCAAAACCGTCTATATAGACGTAATGGTTGTCCAAGGTGCTTTAGATTTCAGTCTTCTCCTTGGCCATGACTATGTTTATGCCATGGGGGCCCTTGTCTCTTCACTTTTCCGTGTGGTCTGTTTTCCACATGAGGGAAGAATGGTGACCATCGATCAATTATCGTTCTTTAGTCCCTCGATGCCTCCTGTGCAGTCGTCATCCCCTATCGATTCTTGCTCGCAAGAAGTACCTTCCCAGCCGCACGTCAATTATGTGGCTACCCGTTCCGTCTCCACATCTACTGATGATCATGTAGATGGTCTCGTACATCATGCACTGGGGGCATTGGAACCTGATTTGTCATTCGTGTCTCATGACATGTATTCCTCCCAGAGTGTGGTTCTTCCATCCAGTGGAGATCTCTTGGGAGTCATATTTTTGTATGACCCATGAACAGGAGTACCGAGGATAGTTTGATCTTGTGTCAACCTCGTTAAAAAATGAAACAAGGGATGTGGAGCATAGTTCTTATCTTGTGTTAAGCTCGTTACAAAATGAAACAAGGAGTCTCAAGGATAGTTTGTCCCTATGTCAACCTTGTTAAAAAATGAAATAAGGAGTCACGAGCATAGTCCCTAATCTTGTGTCAAGCTCGTTAAAAAATGAAACAAGGAGTTCCGAGGATAGTTTGTTCCTGTGTCAACCTCGTTAAAAAATGAAACCGAGCGTCCGAGGATAGTTTGATCTTGTGTCAACCTCGTTAAAAAATGAAACAAGGATCATGGAGCATAGTTCCTTGTCTTGTGTCAAGCTCATTAAAAAATGAAACAAGGAGTTTCGAGGATAGTTTTTATCTTGTGTCGACCTCGTTAAAAAATGAAACAAGGGGTATCGAGCATAGTTCCTTGTGTTATGTCCAACTCGTTAAAAAATGAAACAAGGGTTATGAAGATAGTTCTTTTACTGAGTCAACCTCATTAAAAAATGAAACACTTCCCTTTCCAACTCGAGTCTTTGATTAAGATATCTTAAAATCCAAGTCGAGTCTTTCCAAGCTCTCGAAAGTGAACCTTCATTCCATCCACTTCATTGAATGCAATGAAGGTTGGGGGGCATGTACCTCAATTTGTGTCATTATGCTGGGGGCATGCGAACTCATAACAAGAGTAGTTTTTTGTTTCAAGATTGTGTAAACATGAAACCGAATCCAAGCAGAGTTCTCCATGGTTCAAGCTTATGTAAAAATGAATCCATACCTGATTTACATCTCGTGATTGTCATTTTTATCCGCTAAATTTTGCTATATGAGCCTTGGTTGTTTCATTCCATCGCCACCATCTTTTTGGCCGACCATATGTTTTCACTTGGATGTTTTTTCCTTTCCTGAACCACAACGATGAGTGGTTTTATTAGCCAGCCTCTTGACCATTACATGTTTTGAGGAGTTCCACCATTACTAAAACCAGTTGCTACACTTTATACCACTCGTTCCTCTAAGACAAGTCCCCTTTAAGCTCTTTTCTGACTCGCAAAATATGAAAAGATTGCCGAGTTTTTCTTTTTTGATTCGTTAAACAAAATAAAAGGCGATCCACTTTGAGCTCTTTTCTAACTATACAAACATGAAAAGATCATCGGACTTTTGTCGTTTCGAGTTCGATACTGGTTATGAAACAACGTGTCTCTGATTGTTTTTTTACTCTTTCGAATCGAGGTCACTAATTACGAAAAGTACTCCTTGATTATAATGGTCAAGCAGTTCTCTTGAATATTGTTTTATACTTTTTCGGGCTCGAGGGACACAAATCTACGAAAAAGGACCCCCTTAGGGTTTTCTTTTCCGTGTCTTTTTCAAACTCTCTAAACATGAAAAATACCCCGATTTTTACCTATGTCAGACTCATTAAACCCTGACAACGTTGGACTCGTCACCATGACGAAACTCGAGCTTCTCCTCCATAGGGCTCGTTAAACTATTACTAGGTTGGATTCAATCGAAGGTCGAACTTATATTACAAGCATATGCTATCCCCTTCAAGCTTGTTTTAAAAAGTAATTGCAGTACTCACCAGCAATGATGGGGGAAAATTTTGGAAGTCATCATTGCTTATCTATGGCAACTAGTCACTCTTGAACATCGACACTTTTGCTTCTTGTCGGGTTGGGATATCCATACATCGTTATTCAGCCTTTCGCGGATCTGGGTTGCCATTTTGCCTCATTCCATCTGATCCATGTTGGCTCCATCGAGCCTCCGATCCCTTGGTATCAAAATGTTGCCACATGTCGGAGTCGTGTCGTCGATATGTTCAAGAGTATAATCCTTCTGCAGTTTACACCTCCTCCTTTGATATTCTGTTTCGCTGTCTACCACTTGTTCTTTATTTCGTGTCGTTGATGGGGGAAACATCATGGCCCTCCTGCAACGAATCGTCTCTTGTCGACATCAGTGCCTTATCCAGGAGATTGATCTAGACATCCCTTTCGGTACCTTGGAACTTGCATGCCTTAATGGCAAGTTCTTCGTGCCTGATGATAGACTTTCCTCATTGGTCTTTGATCGGGTGATTCCACGAGTGTTCGAATTTAGCTCATTTTTCACACTTAGTGGATTGTATTGGACAGTGTTTTGAGAGCCATTGGCATTATTGATGGTTTCTCTCCTGCTTGTTAACGGTTTTCATCATTGACTGGTAATCAAGCGACTTTCTATCATGTTCGACTTCAGCGCATTTGTTCACATGGTAGGATTTGTACTCTGATCGGTTGGGTTTCAAGACCCCGAATTGAGATTGCATATGTTTGGGTTGTGTGGATTGCTTCGTGATTACAAATATGAATCCTTGATTGATGGCTGCGACCATGCCTAAGTCTTCATGGATGGCTACGACCATACCTTTCTCATTATTATGGTCTTATTAACTGGGTGGTTGTGTCCATACCACAGACCAAGTTTCATAAGTCTTATGGATGGTTGCGCCCATGCCTAGACTATATGTATTTCATTATTGCAGATATCAGTTGTACTTGTGCCTGCAGGATCTTCAAGGTGGTTCCAGTTCAGACAGTTCCGTAAATCATTTCACCACTCCCACTCTCTCGGGCTTCACGCTTTAGGGGGCATCTGTTACACAGTAATTTGTCACTGTCCTCATCTCAGTCCCTCTGTTGTGTCATGTGTCAAATAAACATGTCCATATCTTCCCACTTATGCAAGCAGATTAAGCAAATGCTCTTTAATGCTGAAGATTGACCCTTTTTGACTAAGTTCCTGCATCGTTGCTAGTAAACCCTTCAAATCCGTGACGATTCCCTGTCATGCACTGTATCGTTGTGACGTTGTCGCAAGTCCCCAGTTCATGACCCGCAACGATCTAGATTTGGCGAATTTGTTCAAACTGTCGGCCTTCTGAATGTTTCTAAAGCTGGTTGTTGGGTCAGTTTGGGTCACCTTTCTGCCTATGGAATGGTGGTTCCACCTCTTGTGCAACCTCCCTTGAGGATAAGCTCCCTCTCCCTCATTTCATGAAGGCTCCTTCTCCTATAAAATCACTCACCATTGCTGGCTTTTTTAACTAGTTAGTAGTTCTTTTGGTTGGGCAGTGCTGCTAGTGCTTTGGAATTTGATAGATCGCTGGTGTGGGTGTGACAGGGGTGGGATTGTTGATAGCTTGTGGAAGGTTGTGGAGTGCCCTTAACTTTGTGCTAAAGTTTATGAGTGAGAGAGAGAGAGACATTGTATGTTGGGAGATTCATCCTTAAAGAGTGAATACTTGAAAAACATATTGGTTGGACCCTCTGAGAAGGCTTGCAACATCAAGACTTGGTTGTAAGCTTGCTCTTGATTCATTATTAATACAATCAATGATGTTTTCATATGTCTTGTATGTAATTTACTTGATAGCTCATGACTTCTTGACTTTGAGTAAATAAATCAGTGTTGTTTCCCGGTTACACGCTTTGTTGTTTTTCTTTTGTGTTGTTTCAGGTTAATCACTCGTTGAGGAGAAGGAAGCGGAAGCTGGAGTAGTGCAACAGAACTTCATCGACCACCAGTTTGAAGTTAAAACAATGCGAAACACGCATATGGATTTCCACATGAATTCAAATGAATTGATTGAGCTCAATACTCAATAATAATACAGAGATATTTATGAAGATAGAAACATCAAGTTTCTATGTAAGATTCAGTTTCATCTAAGAAATTGCTAAAGAAAGGAAAATAGCAACAACTAGAAGAATGAGCATTAAACTAATATTAGAATTATTCTAATACCCTCCCTTAATGCTCAATCTATTTACAACACCAATAGACCCCCTGAATTGTTCAAACTTAGCAGGACCAAGAGGCTTGGTGAAGATGTCTGCGGGCTGCTCTGTTGTGGGAACATATCTCAACTGAACGGATCCATCTTCAACAAGTTGGTGAATGTAGTGGCAATGAGTTTCCACATGTTTTGTTCATTCATGAAAGACGAGATTTTTGGCAAGTTTGAGCACTCCCTGATTATCACAAAACAAGGAAGTAGGACCTGACTGGGAGGCATGCATATCTGCAAGCATACGTTGAAGCCAAACTGCTTCACATGATGCCTTAACTGCTCCTCGATACTCTGCTTTTGTTGAGGAGAGAGCCACTGCTTGCTGCTTCTTACTAGTCCAGGTGACAGCACCAGATCCTAGACTAAATACATATCCAGCTGTAGATTTACGATCATCAACCGAACCAGCCCAGTCAGAATCTGTGTAACCACTGAGTATAGGATCGGAAGTGCGAGTGTATAGAAGTCCATAATCAGAAGTGCCACACACATATCGTAGCACTCGCTTTGCTGCTATCCAATGATCAGCTTTAGGAGCGAACATGAAGCGGGAAATGTAGCTCACTACAAAACTGATGTCTGGTCTGGTGGCAGTAAGATAGATAAGACTACCTACTAATTGTCTGAATAAAGTTTCATCCACAGGAGGAGAGGATGACTAAGCTGAAATTTTGAGCCCTGGTTCCATAGGAGTCATGGTTGGTTGGCAATCCTGCATTCTGAACCTGTCCACAAGATTTTTGGCATACTTGGACTGAGAGAGAAAGATGTGATTCTCAGTCTGCCAAACTTCAATCCCCAGACAGTAGTGAAGAAGTCCCAAGTCTGTCATATCAAAAATTCTGCATAAGTCTTGTTTGATCCCATGGATCAAATGTGCAGAGCTGCCAGTAATGATAAGGTCATCTATATAGACAACCACAAACAAGATATCATCACCAGTATGCTTGATATACAGGTTTGCATCAGATGGGCTCCGCTGAAAACCATGATCTGTCAGGTACTGATCAATTTTCATGTAC
>APFE030987201.1:0-29134 GCA_000404065.3 Pinus taeda
CCCCGAGACTCCCCAAAAAGGGTGCGTGGGGAAACGCACCCCCAAGAGACTCCCTGTCCCGGGTGCGTGGGGTGTGAGAGGTGCGCGCACCCAACCTTGGGGGACGCGTCCCCGTGGAACACTGGTTACAGGGTGGCACTCATCGATGGAAAGGTACATGTTTGAAGATAGAATTTTCAAAGATGTTTTTGAGTTCAGGTTTGTATGAAGTTGCAAGAAGTCCACTGGGGACCATGTCCATTGACACATAGCACTGGAAGTCTGTGAGTCAGATGGTGACAGGGATGCCTAAATTCAAAAAGAGCACGAAAGTACTTCTCTAAGATGTACCAAAGGAAAATCTTACAAGGGGGCCATTCCCCTCATGTAGCAGGTCCACAGGTTTGGAACAACCCGAGGGGTTTGAGATTCATGATCAAGAATCTCACGTATGCAGGTGGAAGAAAGCCCTCTATGGCTTGAAGCAAAATTCCTCGGGCGTAGTATGAGAGGATTGATAGCTGTCAAATGAAGCTGAGATTCACTAAGAGTGAAGTCGATCCAAACAATTGTTTGAAGGTTGTGGATGATAGACCTCTCATACCAACACCTTCTGAGGATGACCTATTTCAAACAAGTGCAGACCCTCTCACTTGCAAAAGTAAGAGGGAGTTGGATTCCGGATGTGGAATGGTAAACTGCAAGCCCATGACTACCTCGAGGATCTTAACTTTTAGAAGTTATATGGTGATGATGCTAGACCAGATTTGAGAAATGCCTCTGAGTTCCATAAACTCATTTGCATTGATGTTCTTGGTGAACTTCCGTCCAGCCATATGTTTTGCAGTTAGCATGGTGAGCTCATATTTGGTTGAGCCTCACTAGATTGGTGCTAAGAATCTTCTGAGATATCTTCGGGGCACAATCTCTCATGGATTGAAATACACTGCCGGAAATATGAAACTGCACAATTATTCGAATGTTGGCTGGACAGGCAGTGTCGAGGATCACTAGAGCACTTCTCAGTGCTGGTTCTCTTTGGATTCTGCTTCGATATCATGGATGAGCAAGAAGCAGAAGTCAGTTACTATAAGCAGTGCTAAGACCAAATACGAGTATGATCTCGTGTGAAGATGCCTGGTTGTGGAAGCTCTTCAGTGAGTTGTTTGTACACATGATGAATGCCACTATGATTCTCTGTGACAACAGAGGGGGAATTCGATTATTGAGGAATCTCGTATACAATGATATCTCCAGCAGATAGACATCAGATAATGCCTTATCTGGGATATGGTAAGTCGATGAGCGAGGAGGCTCCATCGCATTGAGACTGATGTACAGGTCGTAGACATTTTGTCAAAGCCCTGGGGAAAGGTCAAATTCTAGACTTTCCGAGAGTGACTTGGTGTCATTCAGAGACCCTCTTATGAGGATCGTGTATGATGCACACATTGAGCTCTGGGAGCTCCAGGGGGCGCAGGGTACTTCTTGGAGAAACATACAACCACAGGGCGATTCACCCTCGCCTGATGGTGCACTATGTACAGGGTGACAAGTTCAACCTTCCCTTGTGATACCCTGTGGCGACTGTGGAACAAGATGATTAGTTCTCCTGTGGGCCGGGATGATTAGTTCTCCCATGGAAACTGTTGAACAGGATGATTAGTTCTCCTGTGGGCCGGGATGATTAGTTCTTCCATGGCAATTGTGGAACAGGATGATTAGTTCTCCTGTGGGCCAGGATGATTAGTTCTTCCATGGCAACTGTGAAATAGGATGATTAGTTCTCTTGTGGGATGGGATAGTTAGTTCTCCGTGGCAACTGTGGGATAGGATGATTCGTTCTCCTGTGGATAGGATGATTAGTTCTCCTGTCGAGGCATCCTACCCATGTAGTTTGGGACTCATGGGAAGTACCTCTCATGTGACCAATGAGAAGGGAAATGGGGTTAGGGACCATAGTAGTACTATCAATGGACGCGTCGTTGTATCTACCGTACTCCCTGTTGACTACTGGAGTAGCACCTGATGATTATGTGAAGACTCCATGCCCAAGGATGATCCAGAGGACACTTGTACCATCAGATGTCATCAGTCAACAGAGTTTTTTAACTCTACTTCTATCTTCTCATCATCTTTCTTGTACCCAGATTCCACACCCTGCGGGGAATTGTAATAAGTGATACCAGTATGATGAGTTTCTTGAATTTGTAACAGGCCTAGGATGTGGGACTCGATCAGCAAATGAGTACACCTTACCTTGGAGTGTTTTTTTAATCCGGTTAATTATCCCTTCATTATTCAGAGGCGGATAATTTTCTGGATTTTCTCACTCATTTTTTACCCCAAAGCCGAGGTGACGGTTTGAAGATTGAGCCCCTGACACATCTTAGTGTCTAGAGTCGATGTATATTACCATACTAGATCACACATAAAGTTTCGTGGAATTTGGCTAGGTCTAAGTAGGATTTTTTAATAGTTAAAAATTTCCCGCAAAACGGGATTTTTTAATTATTTTTTATGTAAAGGCATAAATAAGTGGCCTTAGGAGATGTCTGGGGCGTATGACCAGTCGAAATTCATCCTCAGAGGCCCAGCATTCTCTTAGAGCCTACTTTGGGGGTCAAAAAATGACTCAGAGTCCCTCAAAAGCCGATTTTTCAAGTGACAGTAGCAAAAATGAAGAAAAAATTCAGAAAAATGAATAATTGGAAAAATTTATAAATTTTTCCAAAGTCAAAATAAGTCAAATTTTGACATGGAGATTATGCAGAGAATCAAGGGTGATGTGGCAAGCATGTGGGACCCACCAAAAAAGTTTCAACTCAAAGTCAAAGAAAGTCAAAGTCAAGTCAAAGTCAAACAGGCACCACGTTGAGTTCATAAGGCAATGGAATTTTTGATTTAATTCAAAGGCTGAGAAATTAAAATATGTTAGAATTAGTGAGTGGGGTATGGACCCCACCTCACCCCTCCATGGTATACGTATAACTCAAACAGAAATCAAATTATGCACATGCTCATTTAAAACTATATACGCAGCGCAGCCGTACGCATATATTCCAGCAGTTCAAAGGACAGTCAACAGCAGTAATGTTGGCAGCCCACTCAGCATATTACTCAAAAAAAAATACGCGCTGGCCCAATCAATTAAAATACGCAAGTCAACTCAGCATTTAACGCAGGCATGTGCAGTCAACAGCAGTCCGTACACAGGCATGTGCAGTCAACAACATGTTGACGTGGGCAGCAAGTTAACGTGGGCAGGTCAACAATTTTACACGCAGATTTGGAGAGCAGTTTACAGGCAGTCACTCAAAGCTCAGCTCAGTGAAACAACAATTTACATGGGCAGCAAACAGCAGTTCGTTGGCAGCCAATTTTTGATGGAAATCTACAGCAATTCGTTGGCAGCCAACAGCGAGTAACTCAGCCACTTGGAATTTGACTTGAAGCATTGAGATCTTCACCATTGTTACACTTGTCATTGGAATTTGCTTTGGGATCATCTCCCATTTTCTTATTTATATGAGTCTTGAGCTCTTATTGTAGAATGATAGAACGAGCTGTTGGGCTGGCGGAGACTCTGCCGGATTTTGTACTTACCTTTCATATAAATAAATAAAAATCTTTGGGGTTACTGGCTTCTTTTGTGGCGCATGCTTTGGTTGATGAGGTACCTGTGTCGTTTGATATTCATTTGATTTCATATTTGCTATCTAGTTGTTTTTCTTTGTGCATTTGCCTGAGGGAATTATTGTCTAGGGAGGAGAGATTTGCAGCTATCTCAAATCTCCTTTGGGCTTGGTATATTTTGTACACTTGTTATAGCTTGTCATTCTCGGTTGAATGACAAGCTCAACTTGGTCTCTATATGCCAAGTCTCTTTTGCACTAACAATTGGTTTGCAAGCATTTTTGTGTTTTCAAGGGATAGGTTGCCAGCTCTATTGGAGTGTGAGGACTTCTTCGGTCGGAATAGTCACCTCCAACGATATCAAAGGTCCCACAAGTTGTTCAAGCCAGCAATCTCATAAGACATCAAAAAATTTACTCAAGAGGGAGTTTCTTGAGCCCTTAGCTTATTTTCTATCTTGAAAAATTATCACATATTTTCTTCTTTCATTTGAAAGCATTTGACTTCATTCTAAGCAAATAAAAAATAAAATAAAAAATTTTCATTTCTTAAAGAGCAACGCTTTGAAGGCACTGGTCGTTTATGTGTTTCATGCTTATCTCATGTGTTAATGACTATTGCTCATATCAGATTTTGCTTATAGATCTTAGATAAACAATCTACTTAACTCTAAAAAAAAAAATTATCCTAGAAACTCGCATCTTTGTTTTTAGCTTAACTTTTCATTAGGGACCACCCCCCTTAGCTAACCTAGGAGATAGCTCAAACGGAGAGAGTTGGGATTAGTGTGACAACCCCTTCTCTGAATTCCCTGCCACCAACCACAACTTGTGGGGTTGAAGGCTTTTCTCACTGACTCGTAGGTAGGTGCGAGCGGCAGGGTCAACAGGGATCATCCACAATAATCATGGGATTGGCTCTATCATCAAGGAAACTTCCATGAGAGGTGGCAAACCACTTCCTCTCAATGGAAATCCGTAGCCAAACCACCCAACTCAAGTTAGATTCAGTCCAAGAATTTGTTAGGATGAAACTTCCGCCGTTTGATTGTTAAAAAACACCACTGATTATGGTTGGCGCGGGTGCGACTCTATGACAGAGCGCCAACTGGTGCACCCTCTTTGGAGGATTTACCCCATTGGCGCGAGGGCTGCACTATGGAACCGCGCCAATGGAAAAAGAGCTATTTTTAGGGGTTTTTAGCAGGAGATGTCTTCAGGGCAAATGAAGCTTATGTTTAGGGGAATGCAATGCAAGCGTTTGTAGGTCATGTGACTTCTCATAGGTCCCGGAATGAGTCCTCCAAGATGCGGGAGAGGGGTAACAGGGACGGTGACAAATTGCTGTATAACAGATGCCCCCTAAAGCATGAGGCCCGAGAGAGAGAGAGGGGTGAAATGCTTTACATGAACATGTCCAACCGAAAACACTGCCGCTGGAAAACCTGCGTGGAGAAGTACAACTGATATCTCGAATACATGATATATGTGGTATGGGCGCAGCCATCCATAGCAGAGTACACAATAATCTAGATCCAAGGTATGGGCGCAACCATCCAGTGAGGATCGATAAATAGACTCAGGCATGGTCGCAGCCATCCAATGAATGAGTCATGTAATAATCATAATAATCCACAAAATCGCAGCCTAGATCCCAACAAACAAAATCTAGAGACTTGCGCTCCATCTCGACCCGAACAAAGTACAAGTTCAAGCATGCGAATATAGGAGTCGAAGTCGAACATGCAGGAACATCGTTTGATTACCAGCCAATGATGAAAGCTGTTAACAGACGCGAGAGGTACCACCAATAATGACAATGGCCCTCAAGGTACTATAGGTACAATCTACGGCGTGTGAATTCATATGAGGCTTCTCTTCCAAAAATTGGGGCATTAATCACATAATGGTGTTACCTCCTGTTAGTTTTGGTAGCTTCAGAGGTGTTCTAGTCTCGAAACTTTGTGGAGAGGCCGAAGACACAGGTGTTCTCCATAACCCATAAATCGTTTTTGGAAATTCCACCTAGAAGTGTCTCAATTAGATTATTAGCATTTTTTTTAAATATTTCCCAAGTCTAAACTTAGGAAAATGGATTAATTAATCAATATTAATTGAGAAGGGTTTGAACCATTTAGAAACTCACGGGTTGATCCAGAAACATGAGTTCTCCATAACCCATAAATCATTTTTGGAAATTCCACCTAGAAGTGTCTTAATTAGATTATTAACATATTTTTAAATATTCCCTAAGTCTAAATTTAGGAAAAGGGGTTAATTAATCAATATTAATTGAGAAGGGTGTGAATCATTTAGAAACTCATGGATTGATCCAGAAATGATCTCAGTCGTCGATTATGTTTTAATTTTGGCTGTTAGAGTTCCAACTGGAGATTATAAAAGGAGGTCGATGGGTAGATGGAGAACACACCCATAGCAGATACTCAATTGCTTAGACAATTCAATTTCCCAGTTGTAGGTGGTCCAACAATGGAGATCGAGTCAGTGAGTGAGTAGCAGGTGTCAGAGGGGTAGAGAAACAGATTTCCAAAGGAGGATTCCAGATCTGGAAGAGTCAGAAGAGAAGAACAAGTCTTAGCTCCAAGAGGCTGCATAGAGCCTCAAGAAGGGTGGTTCGATTTTACCAAAGTACGGGTTGATTCTGCTTCCAGTGGCCAGGAAGATTTTCAGGAGGCTAGAAGAATCACTTCGAGTGGCAGCAACGGGCTAGACGTCACATCAGAGGTAGTTTCTGGGTAGCATGTGTGGAACCTGCACAGAGGCAGCGCATAATGCTGACACAAAAGTGTTACAAAGCTAGTTCTAAGGCTTAGTTTGTTGTGGGATTGTTTGGAGTGAGGGTAAATTTCCCTCATAAAATTTTACCAATATTTCTCTTGGGTAGAATCGCTAGTTTGGCGACATTTTATTGTACTTAGAAATTCTGTTGCTGCTTAATAATAAAAACCCTCAACTGCTGCACCGATTTTCCCACATTGAGTTTTTCGGGGACATTTGTCCAAAAATAAACGTGTCAAATTTATTGTGTGTGTGCTAGTGTTTTCTCAATTTCCAGTGCTTTTATTTTCTAGAGTATTTTTGTGAAGATTGTGTTAGCACTCAACGATTTTCTGAGGTTGCAGAACAAAATCACCAAGGTAACCACAAACCAATTTTGGACGCTGGGATCTAACCCTACCAGCTTCAGAGAAGGTTCTCTTTGTAAGATTTAGCTTTGTTTAATCAAATATTAGGCTAGTTATGAAGTTTGGGGTTTGATTTGTATTTGAATGGTTGGTTGATAACTTGGATTTCCATTGGGTTATGGAGTTTGATACATAAAATACTGATTAACCAGAGTATCTACAGAGAGATCTCACAAGGCAAGGTAGCCAAACTAACTAGTTTATTTGAAGTCTATGAAATGGATAAGAAGAACAGAATAAGATTCACTTTAAAATATAGAGCATTCTATATTCAAAGATCAAAAGAAAACATGGAAATTATTTGTAGCCGGGTGCCGAGTGTAGATTTAAACAAATTCTATCCTTTATTTATCTATTGAATAATTAGGATTTTTAGAAAAAACAATCATGTGCTATAAAGAGAGAGATATAAACACATATAACAGAGAGATGTACTTCACCACCAATTTGACACATGAATCCTGTGAAAGAGTCTCTGTATTACTTTGGAAAATCAACCGATGCTTCAACAAAAGGTATACAATAGTGTTTCTTCGTACAAAAATCAACTTGTACTACTTCAACAATTGAAGTATTTATAACTAAATTACAAAAAGTATCCTGTCAGGATGACGAGGATGTATCTACAAACTCATAGGACTGCATTAAGCTAACTTATTACAATAAAATGAGGAGAATTGAACTGTCTAAAGTGGTGGCACTGAAGTAAAGGAACAACTGGCTGTTTGGTGCTGAAAAACTGGATGTGCAGTAATGCTGAGCTATGCTGCTGAATTTACCATTTACTCTAACAATTCGCAGAGTTTATCCCAATGCTGTTCGCTTGGGATATTCATCTTCATTAATTTTCTGTACAGTTCATCAACATCGGTATACTTGGCAAATGTTGGCCGGGTGATGAACAAATTCGGAATTGCATACTGGATGTTGAGATCAAATGATAGTGCTTCCAGAAACACCCTTCCTGTCATGTTGAGTCTTTCGGATGTAATTTTCGAGCTGTCTCTCGCCTTATTCATAATCTGTGCACTGTAATTTGGTCGTGTACTGAGTTTGTCAGTAATAACTAACTTGTTTGGAGTCTCTTCTTGTAGAGAGGATCCAACTTAGCAAAGAATCTCTGTATGCCTATGTTCATGTTTTGCCCTTTCTCTTCAAGCTGTCTCATCAGGTTCATTTTAGTCAACACCTTTCTGACTTCCAAAATGGTTTCCGTTTTGTCTTCAATCTCTAATTCTTCTAACTTTTGACTGTTCTTGGAATTCAGAAATTTAATCAGCTCAGTGGCTTCATTTGGTTTATCCGCTAGTTGCTTTCTAACCTGCGCAATGGCTTTAGTCGACCTTTCAAAAAGTTCCTTTTGTTAAAAAATGATTTGGATGGAAGGCCAAATTTCTCCCATGTCTTCGTTAATTGTTTTCCAGATATTTTCTTTCACCTATGCCAATGTTTTGCCCATGGCACAGTCTTCTTCCATTTTTTGCACTCTCTGGGACAAGGTTTGAGTTTTCTGTGTTTCTGTCAAGTAGGCATTTTCATACCTTTTACTCTGCTCCTGCAAAATTTTTATCTCTTGCTTCAGTTTCTTCAGCTCTTCTCCATGTGTTGTCATATTTTCCATAGATTGAGCCAATTTAACTGAGTCATCCACCACTGAAGTGGGAAGAACTGTTGATGATGATGTTCCCGCTGTAGTAGTTGCTGTAGAGACACCTGTTTGTAGCGTAGATGCAATTGGAATTGCTTCAAGAGGAACAACTACAAGATATGCATTATGTTCTTTTTCCTTTATAAGCTTGTCCATTTCAGCGTCCATTTTTTTAATCTGGGCACTTTTCTCCATAAGCAACTTTAGCATCTCTTCGTTTTGCAGCTCTGTTTCTCCAAGTTCTTTAGCCTGGGGGTCTTCTGTTGCTAAGCAACTTCAATTGCTTTTTTAATACTGCAATATCACCATTCTACTTTCTTATTATTTCTTCTATAGCTTTTGCGTTTTCTGAATCAAGGCTTGCTTTGACTACCATTTCCTCCAAGTATTTGATTCTGGTATCTTTGGCCAATGAGGAGACTTTCTCCAATTTGAGTTGAGATTGCACATTATTTAGAGTGAGCTGTAGTTTTGAGGCAGTGATAGCATTCTGTGTGAAAGTCGAATATACCATCTCACTTGCTTGTCTGTGCATATCTATTTGATCCAAAAGGATGGACATCCTTTGAGTCAAATTCAAAAGTGGTCTGTTTGAAGTCTGTTGTTGACTTTGGTTGAGGGACTTGGGCCTACAAGAATGCTATATGCATTTTTCCCTTCTCTGTATCATATGCTGAAATGAGTCTATGCTGAATGGAAGAGGACTATTTTCTGAACTGAGCTGATATGTTTTCATGAATGGCCTCATTCCTTTGCTTGATTTCCTTGTATCTCTGAAAAATGTAGAATTGTCTCTGCTCTGTAGAAGTTTCAGGTGTTTGAGGGACAGTCGTTGGAATATCCTTTGTAACTGAGGAAGATGATGGAGATTCTGTAGTTCCACTGTCCAGCTTGAAAGTCTTCAAGCCTGAGAGCACAATAGTGCCTTGTGTATCCTCCAATGATGGAAATTCTATTTTAGAACCAGATCCTGATTTGAGCTTCTTAGTGTATATTTTAAATTCCTTGGCTTAAACTTCGGTGACTGGAGAATTATCCTCCCTTGCTCTCTTATCTGTTTTCTCTTTGGGTATTGGAGTCTTTGAAGCTGTCCTTGAAAGTACCTGCTTCTCGACCTCCTGCAACGTATTTTCCACCCAAGTGTGCTCGTTCATATACTTTTCAATTTCAGGCCTCTGTGTGTGCACATATGGTGTAGCTTTTTGTTCTAGTCTCAACTTGGAAATTACCCTAAAGGGTCGTAAGACCAAGTGAAGTTGAGAGGAAAGTTCATTTGTTTCAGCAGGAGGTCTGCTTCCTCTCATGTTGCAAATATCCTTATGGGCACATATTTGGGCAGTTTGTATGGTGGCAACTCTGAACCATACACTCTAATATCTGTGAATGATTGGTAAAGATACCAATCCCTTGTTTTAACCTGTTCACTGAGTTGCAGAACCTTCTGTATTTCTTCACTGATCCTTGGAACCTGTTGGCCACTTAACACGCAAGTGGATGGATATAGAAATTGATCTATAAACTCTAAAATGTTGTACTCCTGTGATTGTTTTTTGACTAAAGAAGTCCATAAAACAACTGATTGTGGCTTTCCTTGTTGTTCTAATTTTTGCACTGTGAATGGAAACTTATCTGCTTGGAAAAATAGAAACATATACAGTAGAATGGATGAATATTTGAACATTCCTTCAATTAAAAGCTGAAGGAATTGTTCATGAATTACATTTGATAAGAATTGACAATAGTCAAAAGTGATTGATGGTCCTTCTGAAGAAAGGGTGGACAGAAAGCCTAGAATAGGCTCATTTACCCACTCATCTAAGTAGTAACCAATTGATTTGGGTGCATCGGATGTGCTCTAGCCATGAAAATTGGTGAGAGGCTAAAGCACATGAGATCTCCAAGACCCATAAATGGTTTGGACAAATTGTACCTTGTTTGGGAGATATTAAAATAATTAATATTTTTAATGGAGTTCCTAAGTCTAAACTTAGGAAAAATAAATATTAATGGGTATTAATATAAAACTGGGTTAGAAGGTTCCAAAAGTCATGGATCAAGCCAAATCTAATTTTAGCCGTTGATTAGAGATTTAATCTCGGCCATTGAAGGATGAGTGAGAAAAGTATAAGAAGAGGCTTGAGGGTTAGTTCGAGAACACACCAGAGTGACCAGTCATTCATTTTGCTATAGCGGGGTTGCTAAGCAAAGTTGAATCAACGATCAACAGTGAGGGGCAGTAAGTACGAGGCAGAGAGGCATGGACAGTACTGAGAGACCAGCGTAGAAGCAGAGAGAGCGAGAGCAGCAACCAGTCCAGGCTACGTAGAGCCTAGCAGAGACAACGCAGAGGCCAGAGGGACTGTGTCATCCATGCGGAGAGGTTGCTGGAGTGACGCAGAGGTTCTTAGAGGCTGCGCAGTGCTTTAGAGGCTGACACAGAGGGTCCTGGGGTTGACGCAGAGGCTAGAAGGGCCAGCGCTGAGCTTCAGTTGTGCTGGAGAGGGTTTCATGGGACATGTTTTCTGAATACTTGTTTTCGAAGATAGAGGTATTGATGTCATGTATTTTTTCTCTGTTGGGTGAGTCGGTTAGGCACCCTGTTGTACTCAGATATACTGCATAATAATATAACTCTCTGAATAGCTGCACCGGTTTTCCTGCATTGGGTTTTTCTAGGGACATTTGTCCAAAAATAACGATGTCACTTGTGTGCTTGTTTTCTTTCAGTTGATGACCTGTAGGTGTTGTGATTGTATTATGTTTATTTCGGTGTTTAAATGTATTAAATAACTTGTTCGAATTTAAACGAGTAGAAGAAATAAACCAGCGGAGTATAGATTAATTTTCTAACGGATAGACTTAGAAAATTCAACATGGTATCAGAGCGTGGTTGTAGATCACAGGAGAATTGAAGGCATCAACTGAGCAGAGCATTTGCAGCAGAATCAACTGTCCTGAGTGACAGTAGCTGATCCTTACAGAAGCGACAGAGGAAGGGTTGACACAGAGGGATTGCATCATTAGTCTAGGCTAGAGAGAGGCCAGTGCAGAGGCTGAGGAGGGCAGAGAGAGGCTCACGCAGAGGCCAAGAGGGCTGACGTAGTTGGTTGAGGGAGCTGATTTGCCGGTGTCAGGATTGTGCAGAGCTAAGAGGCTCAATCCTTCAGTTGCTGGGGTGAAGGAAGTTGTGGGCAGTTTGCGACAGCAAAGCTAGTGGGGTGCGGTGGTTAGAACAATACCTAACAGGGCAAGACCAAGTTAGAGGAAGTTGCTGCAAAGGCGGATTTCTGGCCAAGGAATCTAGATCAGTGTTGCAGTTGCACAGGCGATTAGAGAGGGGCAACTTGATGGTTGACAGAAGGATTTCCAGGAGGGAAATCAGGACTCAGAGGGAGTCCAGAAGAGAACTTCCAGACAGGAAGTAGAGAGATTCAGAGGAGTTGAACCGAGAACTTTCAGACGGGAAGTAGAGAGACTTAGCAGGAGTCAAACCGAGAACTTCCAGGCGGGAAGTAGAGAGACTCGGAGTCGAGCAGCGAGATGGCCGTGAATCGGCTGAGAGATTAGGCAAGCTGGACGGAGCATCCAACTTTGTGGTCTGGAAGGCCAGGATCTTGTCCATTCTAGACATACATCATATCAAAGGCTTCGCCTTGAGAGTGATGGCTATCCCAGTTGACTTGGTAGCTAATGAAAGGTACAAGGAGGCAATGGCTAAGGCAAAGTGTATTATTTTTGATGGGGTCAAGGATCATGTGGTTCCACATATTGCCGAGAAGAAAATGGCAAAGGAGATGTGGGACACTTTGAAGACATTGTACCAGCATACTTCTGTGCAGAGGAAGATGCTCTTGGAGAATCAGCTAAGGTCATACCAGATGCAGAAGGGAGAGCATATAGATGTCTTCCTCAGTCGGTTAAAGGAGATCCGTGACCAACTAACTTCCATAGGGGCCACGTCGGATCAAGAGTTGATTGTAAGGACCGCACTTAACGCAGTCTCCGAGGATTGGGAGACATTTGTCCAGAGCATACTGGTTAGGACGAGTCTTCCGGATTACTGGGCAAGACGAGTCTTTCGGATTGGGAAGAACTGTGGGTAGCTCTTCATCAAGAAGAGATCAGATAGTTGACCAAGGCGGGGAGTAGCGATAAAGGGGTCAGGATCAAGAAGGAAGAGGAAGAGGATGCGGCTCTAGCATTTGCGGGAAAGCAAGAGAAGAGGAAGAAGATGGACCTCTTCAAGGTCAAGTGCTTCCATTGTGGGGAACTGGGTCACTATGTGAACCAGTGTTTGAGGAAGAAGAGTAAGGGAGAGGCTTTTGACTCGAAGATAGCGCCAACGAAGGCGGAGAAAGAAGTCGAGGAGGATAACAATTGTGCCATGAGTGCTCATGTGCCACTTGAGAAGAAGTGGGGAGACATCGAGCTGTAGTCAAAAAGACTACAGGTGATGAGGGGCAGGATCTTTGAGGTACCCAACCTCTTGGCTTATACCTTGCTACGGGAGCTTCAAAGAGGAGTAGCCGGACTGGCGGATGTCGGTAGAGACGGATGTGGATGAAGCGGTGGAGAGTGCTACAGTGCAGGAGTCTCGGGGCAGCACAAGGCTAGCAGGTTGCAACAGTGCGAGAGGCACGAGAGTGTTGCAATGGTGCAGGATGGCACATAGAGGTTTGCAACGGTGCAAGATGTAGGGAGTTGTTGCAGCAACGCAGAGATCAGTAGAGGGAGCACATGTTAGCGGCAGAGGGAGCTTCAAAATTAGGAGTGTTTCTAGCCTGACAGGGATGTCAGAAGTTGGGTGGATCAATTACTTCTCAGTAACTGAATTGCAGTGCAATAGCACGATGCAGCATGATGAGAGGGGGATGTAGTGCAGATGCAGTGTTGGGAGGATGGACCAGCAACAACACGAATGCAGAGGGAGCTGTTGTACAGATGCAGCAGTGGCAGTGGCAGGGCCATGGGCAGCTTTTCCTCAAGAATGGAAGGGGGTATTCATTCTTGTTTTTTAGATGTTGCAGCAACCTTTGCCATACCAATGTTGGCCACTTTTTCCATTTCTTTCCTCTTAGTTAAAGACACCCTTGTACATGTTGCAATTCCACAACTTGATAAAGCCAACAAATGAGCTTTCACACAGAAATATGTGCTCATGAAATGATTTTTGCAATAGTTTCATTTCCAAGCAACATTGCCTTCTACCTTCATCTTGCTGCCTGATCCTTGCTCTCTTGTGACATATTTCCGCAAGGGATATTTGTTATCTTGAGGCTGCTGTCTTCCCTCAACATTTGAAGCTGCTGTTGCAGCCCCACTTGCAATAGAGGGAACACTTGCAAACCCTGATGAAATTGGAAGAGGAGGGGTATCTCCAATGGGGACAATCTCCCCTTTCCTTTGTTCCTTCTCTGCTGCCCTTGATTGAGGCATGAATGCTGTAAAAAAATAAAGAAAAAATGCACAAATTTGTAAAACAAATGCACATGCAAACTGCTGTAATAAAAATGCAAAAACTATAGAGAGAAAATGCCCTTACATATTACTTGAATTGCCTCCAAAATTCTCCCACACCCTTTGCTTTCAGCTCTCACACACCCACAGAAAACCCACAATGACTTTTGTATTCTTATTAAAATATTTAGAGAATATTATAAGCGATGTGAGACTTCTCAAAATAAATCTTTTTTTGACACTATAGTTGACAATCTACGCCATAACATTCTGGACTCTGCCTACTTGAATTTTGTGAGAGGTACTTTAAATCTAAGAAGAGAAATAAGGAACTCTTCCATGATCTGCGAAAAATGACAAAGTGATACCTATGATATTCACAACTTGTAACGCTAATGTCTATGTCACACAGAACATTCAGCTCATGAACATATGCTGCATAATGTAAAGTTGTTTGTACAGGGAAGGACTAGCTTTATTTGAAAATTATGGTTTAATGTTGTGGGCCTTTGTTTTATTTCTGTGTCAAGCCTATGATGTAATGGCAGAAAGTGGTGGCAAGTGATAAATAAGCTGCAGCTTGAGAAAATCAAACTTTTTTATTGAATGAGCTGTTCGAGTTGTCTGCTTCATCTTCTAACCTGAAAAAACTCTAGAAGTCCTTGGCTCTCAAACAGATGTGTACAATTAGATTATAAATCTAAAGGCGATTTCTCACTTCAACAAGCTTTCAACCAGAAGTAATAAGACAGAATCCAATTTCGGAATTTTAGTTTTTTGATTGTTTTTCCTCTGTTTAATCTGTGCAATTAGTATACTTTCTTATGCACCTTTTATTGTGGGGCAGCTGTCCTAGGCACCATATTCTTTAGTTTATGTTCAACAAAGAAATCAGCATGGATATTTTTATTTTTTATTTTTGGAAACTTCTATGGCATGCACTAGAAGAAAAATGCAGATGTCTGTTCCCATTGAAGTCTATTGGTATTTGCGGGTCCATATTACCCTTATTTGATGTGCAGGTCAAGGTAGTATTGCGAGCTGATGTTTCTAGAGGGGCATACAACAAGGTTGCTGTTATTTCAGGTGTTGTCATAGCTTTTGATTCTTCTTTTGGTTATTTAATTATAAAAGCAAAGTCCTACATTATGATGTAAAACTGAAACTATCGGAAATCACAAATACTCTGAGGTGCATACATGATTGTCCTGGAAACCATGTATGCTAGGCAAATGAGTGAAATTACATTGCATCTAGATGTTTCAAGCAGGATGTTTCATCACAAAGTCATAATATAGAATACTTATGACAGTTTATGCAAATTCGACAATTAATATGAGATAATTGGTTATTTTTTTGAAACAAAAATGGAAACTAATAAAAAACTGAAATGAACAAAGTTTCTTCTACAGATTAATTACTCCAAAAGACATGGAATATCAAGATATCCATGAGGATACAAATATTATATATTAAATGAATAAAGAATGAATAAGAATGATTTACAATGAGAACGAGAGGCTTGCTTATATATCAGGCAAGTGTCTCTTCATGGAGAGTCATGTCTCATTTAGACATGACTCTTCAGCCTAATTACTAATTAACTAATATTTATTTATGCTTATTATTATTTACATTATTCTACATTATTTATATATATTTTATTCGTTACAAAAACACAAAATGAATTTCATGAACATATCAAGTTTTATATGAGCTAATAGTGACAATAGTCTTAACTCCTATGCAATTTTGTTTCTGTATTCCTCTTCTTCCATGAAATAATAATTCATTTATCCTCTTCCTTTAAGTTATCTAAAACCTTGATTTTGTTGCTGGTTAATTCGCAAGGGAGTCCTTGTTCCAAAGGCATGGAGAAAATGGCATATCAGATCATTATCATGACTATCATGTGCTTGTATGAGTTTGTACCTTCACAAAGTGTTAGATTTCATTAGGAGTACCATTGGTGTGTGTCACCTCCCAGTTTATAATAATAATAATCTAATATTAATGTCACAGACTCAGCCAAGCTAGCCACCAAATCCAAGCTAGCCACCAAATTGGTGTATGAGACCCCCTTGTTTGTAGGTAGGGCATGTTATTTTTCCCAGGGCAATGAAGCATAGTACAATTTTTCAAATCTGGTCACTGTTACCCTCCACCCGTGGGTAGTATCTTTAGGAAAAAAGTTTCTCCTATATGGTCCTCAGCTAGCAGCCAACAGCCCCTTGCAGCCACCAAATAGCTCGATGTGCCACCATCTCCGCCACCCAAGATAGCCATATTCTCCCTCACCCATTTGTTATGATCGGATGTTTGAGGGCGGGCCTTCCAACCCCGTGTTAGTTTTTGGTAGCTTTGGAAGTGCTCTAGCCTTGAAAATTGGTGGAAAGGCTAAGACATATAAGTTCTAAAGAACCCAAAAATCGTTTGTTGAAATTCCACCTGGATTATATTTTATTAAAATAATTAATATTTTTAATAGAGTTCCTAAGTCTAAACTTAGGGAAATTAAAATATTAATGGGTATTAATCACGTTGAAGAATCTAATGCATTTCGAAATTAGATTGATTCTTCTTGACATAATAACAATTTGTGAAGTATTTATATAATTAATCTTAACTTGATCTTTCATTCATTATTAGTGTGTGTGCTTACTTCATTAAACTGCGACCAAAAATAAAAGAGACAAGGACACAAAGTATTTGGCTTTCTGTTAGGGCCAAAACCTCTCCCTGTTGGAGAGGAAAACCCATGCAAAATTCTTCTTATAGAATTCCAACTTACGAATACCAAGACCATGACCCTTGATACATTTTACCTCTCCAAGACCAAGACATCAATCCTCTTTCTCGAACATTGCTGAGATCATCATTGTTAATTTTAGGTATGTTTTATGCTAGAGCAATTTATTTTGAATTTTCACAGTTAGCTCAATATCTTTTCCAGATTAGCAATCACATCAACATTAAAGTAAACTGCAAATAGAACATAAACATAAATCGCAGAAGACAAGCCAAGACAAGAGGACACAAGATGTGGCGCTAGCCAGGGACAAACCCCAATGTGGGGAAACCCTTGATTAATTCTTTTTATATGTTCTTCAATAGTTCAACAGAGAGAGAGAGAGATAATACATTTACAACAGAAATCAACACTTTGACTTACAAGATAAGAGAATAGATCATCTCTACATGAGATCAGTTGAAGACATGCTACTTCAACTGATTCTCCAAGGTGACTCCTTCACCTATCATTGTGCTGCATCTTGTCCATATGCTGCACCTCACCGTTTAGCACCATGCTGCATTCATCATCACAGTGCTGGACCTAATGGCCATGCTAGGCACTTCATGCTACTGCTCCTATCACTATGCTACTCCAATCACTAAGCTTCTCTCATCACGGATCTGCACTCAATGCTGCACTCATCAATGATCTGCACCCAATGACTACTATGTTGCACTTCACTGCTATCTCTAATACCATGTTGCATCCAACTGCTGCATTTAACCAAGCTATCTAACATGCTGACCACACAAGCAGTCACATCAACCTTCAGTTCTTATCCTTGTGCAACCCTTAACACAATATGTTGCTGGCTATGGCTTGCGGCCTAGCCCAACAGCAAGCAAGGTTATCATACGGTACCCAACGATTACCCTTGAAGAACAATCTCTACCAATCAGCCTTATTGTTGCACAGTATGCCCAGAACAGATCTCAAATGTGTCTTGCTGTTGCCTACAACAATGTGACTTTAATGCTGATGAAATACTTTAGCTATGGCATAAGACCACTTCTTGCTGCGTCTTAGGTCTTTGTAGGTTGCTGATTAGGGCTTCTTCTATTGCGGCTAATAGAGTTGCGTATAAGACCTTTTTCATGATGGCAAATAGGAGCTAGATGAGGACTGCCAATTAGGTCTCTAGATTGACAACGTAATACATCTTCCGTTCAAATCTCCTCATTGCTGCTAGGGCTTCATGACCTTCCACTAGATAGCATATGGAACTCTTTTCAATATAGTGGCTAGAGTCTCCATTATGAAAATGGATTAGGATCTTTATGGACAACGGTTTAGGATCTACTCAGACATCAGATCAAGGTTCTCTTTTGATGCATTTTGAGGGTTACTTGTGATAGCAAATCATGACCTACGCCTAGGGTATTTAGGACAACGTATGAGGGCTTATCCTTCAGCTGTGTGTAGGCTTCTTTTCACTATGTCTAGGGCTCCCTCTAGTACTCCTTAGATTTGCATTGAAGCTCCTTAGACTAGAGAGCCTTTTCTTGACAGCGTTGAGGGCTTATACTTTACTTCCTTCCTTGACTGCGGCTAGGGCACCTCCAATATCCCCCCTTTAGGGCTGCGTAGAAGGCATCTTAACTAGCTGCGTAGAACCCTTTCTTCACTGCATTAAAATCTCCTCCATGATAGCGTTAGGATCTAGGGCATCCTGACCCCATTTCCTTGTTCATTGATGAGATGATAAGTACTTCCCATGAGTCCTAGACTCCATAGGTAGGATGCCTCGATAGGGAAACTAATCATCCTGTTCGTAAGTCGCCACGGGGTGTCATAGGGGAAGGTTGAGCTACTCACCTTGTACACAACATACCATTAGGGGAGGGTGAGTCGCCCTATGGTCGTGTGTTGCTCCAAGCAATACCCCAAGCCCCCCGGAGCTCCCAGAGCTCATTGCATGCAACATGTAGGAACCTCATAAGAGGGTCTCTCAACGACTCCAAGTCATTCGGGAAAGTCACAAATTTGACCTTTCCCTGGGGCTTTGGCAGAGTGTCTGCGACATGTACATCAGTCTCAATGCGATGGAGCCTCCTTGCTCATCGACGTACCATATCCCTGATAAGGTAGTATCTGATGTCTATCTGCTGGAGAAATCATAGAATACAGAATTCCTCAACAATTGAATTGCCCCCTGGTTGACACATCACGGTGGTATCCATCATGTGTACAAACAACGCACTGAAGAGCTTCCACAACCAGGCAGCTTCATAAGAGATCATACTCGTAGCTATGTAATCGGTCTCGGCAGTGCTTATAGCAACCGACTTCTGCTCCCTGCTCATCCATGATATCGAAGCAAAATCCAAAGAGAACCAACACTCAGAAGTGCTCTTGCGATCCTCCACACTGCCTGCCTAGTCATCATTCGAATAATCATGCAGCTTCACATTTCCGACAGTGTATCTCAATTCATGAGAGATTGTGCCCGAAGATATCTCAGAAGATTCTTGGCACCAATCCAGTGAGACTCAACTATATATGAGCTCATCATGCTGACTGCAAAACATATGTCCGGACGGAAATTCACAAGAACATCAATGTGAATGAGTTTATGAAACTCAGAGGCATTTCCCAAATCTGGTCCAACATCACTACCATATAACTTCTTGAAAGTTAAGATCCTCGAGGTAGTCACGGGCTTGCAGTTTATTATTCCACATCCGGAATCTAACTCCCTCTTACTTCTGTAAATGAGAGGGTCTGCACTTGTCAAAAATAGGTCATACTCATAAGGTGCTAGTGTGAGAGGTTTATCATTCACAACCTTCAAGCAAAGGTTTGGATCGGCTTCACTCCTAGTGAATCTCAGCTTTATCAGACAGCTATCAATCCTCTCATACTATGCTCGGGGTGTTTTGCTTCAAGCCATAGAGGGCTTTCTTCCACCTGTATACATGAGATTCCTAATTATGAATCTCAAACTCCTCGGGTTGTTCCAAACTTGTGGACCTGCTACATAAGGGGAATGGTCCCCTTGTAAGATTTTCATTCGGTACATCTCAGACATGTACCTTCATGCTCTTCTTGAATTCAGGCATCCCTGTCACCATTTGACTCACATTGGGTAGGGCCCGATAAGTAGACCTTCGGTGTTATAGATGGGATATGTCAATTGACATGATCCCTAATGGACCATCCTGCAACTTGATACAAATTGCCAACCCTGAACCCATGAGTAAAAGCATCTTTGAAAATTCTATTTTCAAACACGTACCTTTCCATCGATGAATGCTACCCTGAAACCTTTGACTTCCATTGTCGAAATGGACACCCGGTTCTTCTTGCGATCAAGTATATAAAATAGATTCTGTAAATGAATCGAGTTACCCTCATTCGGTTGAGGGTAACATTTCCTACACCCTTTCTGGGATAGGTGGCATTGGCTCCAAGTATAATCCCACGATTGTTTCCATCTCTTACCAAATTCGAGAGAGCACCCTTCTATTTGATGAAGTGCCTTGAAGCATTATAATCAATAAGCCAAATTCCCACAGAATCTGAAGGAGAGGGCCAATACAAGATAACTCTTCTTTATCTTATCAAAAACAACAATTGATTCTTCATACCTGGGGTTCCTTGCTTTCTTTGAAGAGTCGGCCATTTCCTTGATGACTTGCACTGTCATTCCTCTGATCATTGAAGATGTCCCTGGAATGATTGTTATCATCATGAAGTGATGTGTCCCTGCCATTCGAACGCTCCTTCGCATAGTGGCCAGACTTATTACAGCTAAGGCATCTGCCTTTCCTTCGACCCTTAGATCCAAACTTCCCATTGAAGTGATCTTTAGGTAGACCATTAGAAACTTCCGTTGTGCCATTCTGATAATATTCACTGCTTTGATTTCACCCTTGGTGAATTATAAGAGGGATGAGGATTCCATTGATCCTTTTGTCCTTTCCCAACTGTCTTCAGTGATTGCTCTTTCACTCTTGCTTGGGCTTTGTCTTTACCTCACCTTTGATACCATGTGAAGTTTAGGTATGTTCTATGCTTAGAGCAATTTATTTCAATTTTCATAGTTACCTCAATATCTTTTCTAGATTAGCAATCACATCAGCGTTAAAGTAAACTGCATATAGAACATAAACATAAATCACAAAAGACAAGCCAAGACAAGAGGACACAAGATGTGGCGCTAGCCAGGGACAAACCCCAATGTGGGGAAACCCTTGATCAATTCTTCTTTTAGGTTCTTCAATAGTTAAGTGGGGAGAGAGAGAGAGAGATAGTACATTCACAACAGAAGTCAACACTTTGACTTATCTAGATAAGAGCATAAATCATCTGTAAGAAGATGATACGTGAGATCAATTGAAGCCATGCTGCTTAAACTGATTCTCCAAGGTGACTCCTTCACCTGTCATTGTGCTGCATTTCGTCCTCGTGCTGCACCATGCTACACCCATCATCACAATGCTGGACCTTATGTTTGGCACTGTTGTACTTTGTGCCACTGCTGCACCATGCTGTCACCCATGTGCTTGCTGCACCATAGCTATTTTGTGTACTTGTTGCATCAAGTACCATACTGCTGTCCCAATGTGCTATGCTACTATTGCAGCACCATGAACTTGCGGTTGCTGTTGCAATACATCATGCTGCTACAATATATCATATTGTTGTACCTCACCATTGTGCTGTGATACACTTCATTGCTATACCCATCATCATGCTACAACATTCGCCACAATGCTGTCACATCATATCATATCATGCTGCTGTTTGCTGCATTGCTGGACAACAATTCGGATAGCCTTCACAATGTGGTCATGGACTAGTTAGGGCATCAATGACAGTCCTACCAGCCTTCACGCATCAGCTGCAACATCCCTACCAGGGCTATGGTCACCCTTCTTCAGCGCTCCTACATCCCATATTGGCTTGTCATCCCCAGCAGGCCTTACACCCTCCTAACGTAGACCTGTAGGTGTGATAGGGACTGCGACTTGCTACAACAAGCCTATCCCTTGCTGCGGTAGCCCTTTCCAAGGGTTATAGCCCCATAAAACTATGACTTCGGTCCTCAAGACAGCCTGTGGCATCCATGACAGTCTCTCGGCCTCCACCAAAGTGTCACTACAGCTCCATTGGTTAGCTTGACCTTCATTAATGAACTTAGCCTCCTTCACGGTGTCTTAGAATCTCCGTTTCTTGCTGCGGCTAGGGATTAGAGCTGCTGTAGGTGGACTCTTTCTACTCGACGTAGGGTACTTAGGCTTCTACCATGGTTGCATTAGAGGGCTTACGTTGTTTCCCCTCTTGAGTGCATACTTCTCCATAGGGCAGCGTTAGGGCTTCCTTGTGGCTGAGATAAGGCTGTCCCCCATGACAACGTATAGCCTTCTATGGCATCTCCTATGATAGCGTAGAACCTTTCTCCATTAGGGCAGCGTTGTCCCTTAGGATATCTCCTCCCACTAAAACCCAAAGACAAGTAGAGAGGAAGAGATCCCAAGTGAGTGTGTCTAAATGACTTTCAAGGCACCTCTATTTATACTAAAACGTTGAGCACATGTGGGGTTTATTTGGTTGTTGGCTGACCTTGACGAATTGTCCCCATAACACAAATAAATTCATATCTTCATGAATACTTATCGGAATCAGATGATTTTTAGATCAATCCTATACATATCGATGAGAGGGATCCAAGAAAAATATCAGCGGCCATTAATAAGATGACCCACATGGAGTTTGGCCAAACTCCACCTTGGACAACACATATGATGGGGATGATATTTTTGTTGGATTCCTATTTCTGAGAGGTGCAGGGTTGATCTAAAGATCATATCATTCTGACAAGCAGAAATGGAATTATGAATTTATTTCTTCTATGGACATGTTAAGGTGGGTTCCAGTCAAACGTAGGCTCATAAAGCCCAACTGTTGTGTCTCTTCACCCTCAACGTTGTGTATAAATAGAAGAGGCCTTTTCCTCATTCGGACACACTCAATGCACACCTTTCTCTCTCTCCTTCTCATTGGTTCGTACAAAAAATAGGAGCAACTCTTTTTCTTCATGCGTTGACCTTGTTTGATTGAAAATTTCAGGTTGGTATTTCAGGACTGTTTTTGGGCCATCTGCGACAACGTTGACCGAGGGTCAAACTCACTCCTTTGATTGCGTTTTTCAGGCAGGAAATCCGATTTCCTTAGGCCGCATCTCCTCGCACAGAAATCAAGGAATTTGCTGCTGTTTGACTTGCGTTGACTGTAGGACCTTTGACCACAGAGTTGACTGTGCGTTGACTGTAGGACCTTTGACCACAGAGTTGACTGTGCGTTGACTGAGTTTGACCAAATTTTTTAGGGCTGTTTTGGGCTGATTTAGACTGCCTCTGGAGGCCGAGTTAACTAGGTTTGGTCGAGCTAATTTGGAGGAGACTTTCTGCTAGTTTGACCAGCATTGACTTTTTGGTTAGGGCATCTTGTTTACTGCAGTTTGACTTGACTATTTTATAGTGATTGGTCAAGTAAATTTTGTATTATGTACTCCGTCTCTTTGTTGAATGTTTGAAGAATGATAAGAAGATTTGATCAAAGGGTTTTCCCCACATTGGGGTTTTTCCTTGGCTTCTGCCAAATATTGTGTCTTCTTGTCTTGGCTTGTCTTGTGCTTATTGTTTATGTTCTATTTGGTCGAGCTAATTTGGAGGAGACTTTCTGCTAGTTTGACCAGCATTGACTTTTTGGTTAGGGCATCTTGTTTACTGCAGTTTGACTTGACTATTTTATAGTGATTGGTCAAGTAAATTTTGTATTATGTACTCCGTCTCTTTGTTGAATGTTTGAAGAATGATAAGAAGATTTGATCAAAGGGTTTTCCCCACATTGGGGTTTTTCCTTGGCTTCTGCCAAATATTGTGTCTTCTTGTCTTGGCTTGTCTTGTGCTTATTGTTTATGTTCTATTTGCATTTACTATCAATGTTAGTGTGATTGCTAATTTGGAAATTGACATTGGGCTAATAAGAAAAATTGAAGTAAATTGCTCTAAAGCATAAACATACCATTGTTATCTAAAATTTAACAAAGGTACACCTTTCTAATGGTGGTGGCATGTGGCAAATAGGTGAGATGGAATAGGGAATGAGAGGGGCAACCCTGGGCCACATAATGGGGCATAGGGGTAGCTAATAAGGGGAAGTCCACACCTAGGTATGTAATGTATAGGAAAAAGCAATTGTGGTACATGAGGTGCCCCAACCTTGATTTTTCCACCCTTCTTTATATGCCTTTTGCCTTTTATGAATTTTCTTCAGTTAACTGCTCGGGGCTTAAAGGACAAGAGCATGATGTGTATGATATAACAGTGATTACCCCTTTTGAGGTAAAGGGCGGTTCATTTCCCTCTAGTGGTTGGGAAGATCATGGGTTCTTGAATGATAGAGGAGGCTCATCTAGGTCCTATGGAACTAGGGTGATGGCCCTGGATGGGGTAAAGCGCATGTGTTGATTGTTGCCCACGTGCTAATTTTTTTTCCAGCCATCTTTTGCATTTTGTGGTACAATTTCCTGTTAAATGTGGCCAATTATGCTTTTTTTTGGTTGCTTTAACCTTCAGGGCATCATTCTAGGCCTGACCCAAGGTGGGCGCAAAGGGGAAGGGAATGTGGACCCAAGTTGGAGAAATGATGAATGGGGGTATAGTGAGTGGAAAGGGAGTAGTATGTGTGGGTAAAGGAGCGGGACCACACACCCAAAGTCGGGGTTTCCCAAG
This sequence comes from Pinus taeda, assembly GCA_000404065.3. NCBI lineage: Eukaryota > Viridiplantae > Streptophyta > Pinopsida > Pinales > Pinaceae > Pinus > Pinus taeda. The sequence continues at coordinate 24,459 of APFE030987201.1, forward strand.
TAGTACCACCCTAGAACCAAATGGCCAATAAAGGAGATCCCATGGGACTAAGATCCAAGAGTAACAACCAAAATATATCAAGGAGACAAGAGTACAAACTAAGCGCCCTCTTTCCACCAAATCCCCCCATCAATCCATACTCAAAGGTATCTATGTTAAGTAAACTCAATACTCAATTATCAAATGACAAGACATACCTTTAGATTTGGGAGGCCCACCTAACCATACGATCAATACAAGTGGGTGAGGAACCACATGGCTGGCTTAGGTGGCAGAGAAAAGGCACAACAAGCTAGTAGGAGGCATCAAGGGGTTGATGGCTGCTGGATGAGGCTCATCATGGAGAAAAATTTCTCCTGTGGATATCACCCACAAGGTGGTGGTTAACAGGTCTCACAATCATAACCTAAGGGAGAGATCACAAGTCTCATGGTATGGAAAAATGCATAATGTCCAACACATCCCATAAGCCAAAATCCAATGGTATCCAAGTCAGTGCCCAACTTACCAATAAGATCAATCAATGAGGTCAAACCAATCATATGTAGAGGGTAAATCTACTCGACCACAAACAAGGTCTTCCGGTCCATGACCTAAGGGAGGAATCGCTTTCTCTATCCCCGACTATATAGTATCACGATCCACGAGCTAAGGGAGAGAACTCGAGATCATTCTCCTCGACTGATCCATAGGTCTCACAACTACCGCCTAAGGGAGAGATCAAAAACTCATTGCCCCTGACCAAACTGGTCGCACAATCATCATGACGTATGCCTTAGAACCAATCTCCCCGACCAGACTCACTAGTCTCCTAGTCAACTGACCTAAGGGTGTGACAATCTTCCTAATTAATCCATTGGTATCATAGTTGCAGCCTAAGGAAGATTCATGATGCTATATAATCACTGCTCCCTCTCCTAGAGGAATTCTCAACCATTCCAAGCTTCTCACAAAAGCGAACATCAACAACTTGCTCAACAACAAAAAAATAGACATGGTGGATTTTAGCACTCGATCAACCATTCCAACAAACAAAAATAGGTTGAACAACTAGCTATTCATTCAACGTTAGTCGCAGCTTCTCACAGAAGCAAACATCAACAACCTGCTCATCGACAGACATGTATACCGTTGTCGATTACAACACTTGATCACATAGATCAACAAATGGCTTCTGAAACCAAACTGCTTCACAAATCAGCTTCATGTGCTAAATGCAACAGAAACATCCGTGACATTCAGACCAACACAACATTTAGAAGTGCTCTTTCTTTGTTCAGCGAGCCAATCAAAGGGATCCATCAAATAAGCAACAAAGTCTCGTAGCTTCTTCAAAACTTTCTTCAAGAAAGTGTCCATGGACTCACAGTCCATCAAGCCATAGTTTCAACAAGGATTTTACTAGGCTCGTGCCACACTTTCAGTCTTACAATTTTTCAATAAGCTCCCTCTTATTCTAGACGAAGAGGTCCCCAACCCTTATCAGAAATGTATCATCAACACATTGTAGAAAAATTACAAACTCATCTTTAACAGATTTGGGTCAGCATCATACTTCAGGACTTCTAGCCATCTTCACTTGGAAGTCACAACTAACTTCCTTTTCATCTTGTATCAAAACATGTTTCGATTAGGCTGATCTTGTCTGCGCCCTTTGAGTCCAAAGCTCATCAATCACGAGTCTTCTTGTCACTTTGTTCTTCCCTTCATTTTCAACGATTGCCACACCTTGACACTTTTCATTGTGTACTTGCTATCCTCACTAGGAGGCCATGGAAGAGCAAATACAACCAAACAAGATATACAAAGACAAGAGACTCGTAATGAAACAACAATAGAAACAATTATGGAAGTACTTATCTCTTGAGAATGTGTTAGCTCCCTCTTGATCTTAGCCTTCTTGCATCCAATCAATCTTATTCACATCAACAAGGAGACAATTTCACCAGATGGATGTCAAGACAATATTCTTGAACGGGGTGATAGAAGAGGAGGTGTCTATAGAACAACCTAAAGGCGTCAAACTTCATGAAAAGAGAACTCATGTTTTTAGACTAAAGAAAGCCCTGTATGGGCTCAAGCAAGTACCCAGAGCATGGTATGGTTGGATTGATAGTTACTTGCAGTAGTTGGGATTTGTCAAATGTTATGTTGATCCCAATCTCTACTACTTAGTGATAGAGAATGAGCCATTTATTTTAGTATTATATGTGGATGACTTGTTTTTAACAGGGTCATCCAGGCTCATACAAGATTGCAAGAAGAATCTTGAAGTTGAATTCGACATGAAGGACATGGGGTTGATGCATTATTTTCTAGGGTTGGAAGTTTGGTAGAAGAATGGGGAGATCTTCCTTGGGCAAGGAAGATATGGTATAGAGATTCTGAACAGATTCAAAATGCAGGATTGTCGACCCATGGCTACTCCCATGATCACCAACTGGAAGAAAATAGATGCATCAGGAGACAAGGAAGTGGACCACACCCTGTACAGACAATTCATTGGGTCGCTCATGTATCTGGTCAACATTAGGCCAGACATTTGCTTTGTTGTCAACAGTCTTAGTTAGTTCATGGTGGAACCAAAAAGGGTGCATTGGGTGGCAGCGAGACACATTCTCAGGTATGTGCGTGGAACAATTAGATATGGGTTGAAATACTCCCGAGTGGAGGATGTCAGATTGAATGGGTTCACATATGCAGATTAGGCAGGTAGTTCAGTAGATCGAAAAAGTACCTTGGGGTACTGCTTCAATCTTGGATCAGAGATGATATATTGGTGCATGTGGAAGCAAAAGTCGGTAGCTCTGAGCTCAGCGGAAGTAGAATATATGGCCGCTAGCACAACTATGCGCGAAACTATATGGCTTAGGAAACTGCTTGTGAGCTTGTTCAAAAAAAGAATGGAAGCGACCAAGGTTTACTGTGATAATCAGAGTTGTATCAAACTCTCCGAGAATTCAGTATTTCATGATCGGTCGAAACATATTGATATCAGATGTCACTTTATCAGAGACTATGTTCAGCGTGGGGCAATACAGCTACAATATGTCCACACAAGAGATCAGGTAGCAGACATACTCACAAAGGCTTTAGGAAGAGCTAAGTTCATTCAGTTTAGAGAGCAGATGGGTATGGTAGAGAACCCGTTTTAGTAGCAGAAACAGGTGATTCCTCAGTTACAGTGGTAGAGGGAGTTGTAGTACGGTGTAGGTTTTAACCCTGTATAGAAATTACCTGCATAGGAATTCTAAAACACAGAAAATAACAATGTGAGCGCATGACACATAAAACACATATACACAGAGATTTTCCCCTGGATCCTAAAAGCTGGGACTACCAACTTGATTTTTCATTATATTCCTTTCAATGTTACAATACATATTTATATATGCCGAAGTATCCAATACCATGGACCGAAAACCATCGCATCCAAAACCATGGACCGAAAACCATAGGAAGGTTCGCCCAACCTAATATAGGGTCCAAAAACTTTAGATTTCTTCTTAAGGAAATATATCCATGTATTCCTTGAGAAGTCATCTATAAATGATACATAGCACACAGACTTACCCAGTGATGGAACCTTCACAGGTCCAAACACATCACTGTGCACAAGATCTAATATAAGTTTCGTCCTCTTACCACCAGAGGGGAAACTCACCCGATTCTGCTTCCCATATACACAATTTTCACAGAAATCAAAATCCAGAGAGCTATTATTCATACCTTCTACCATACCTTTACCATGAAGTATTCAAAGGCCCTTCTCTCCAATATGTCCAAGCCTTTGATGCCACAACATGGTCTTCTCTCCAGAGACCACTAGATTTTCTGCTCCACTTTCAGGAACCACAGAACTGTTGTACCCATCAACAATAGTGCTACTTTGCAGCTTGTATAGAGTTCCAGTCCGAACTCCTCCTATCAATACCAGTGCTTCTCGATACCATCTTGCAGGTATCCTTCTCGAACACTATTTTTATACCTGCATCATCGAGCTTGCTTACAAAAATCAAATTTCTGACTAATATAGGAATATGCAGAACACCCGAAAGTGTTCTAACCCTTCCACCTTGCAACTTCAACTTTACTTTTACGCGACCAATGAATCTAGCATTCCTATCATCCCCTAAGAAGACATCACCACTATCATATTTATCATACTCGTAGAACCACTCTCCATGGGGAGTGAAGTGAAATGATGCACCTGAGTCAATCGACCATGCCTCATGATCTTCATGTGTACTTGAAGATGCCAAGTACACATCCCCACCTTCATCTAAGGTGGTTTTCGCCTCTACAGAAGAAGCATCATCAGATCCCTTTCCTTTGACAGGAGTTTTAGATTTACAGTCTTTTTTGTAGTGCTCTTCCTTTTGGCATTTCCAACACACCACCTTTACAGGTTTTCCTGGAGATTTAGATCTCCCACTCAATGACTTATTTTTGTTTCTATTCTGGGACTGTGCTCGTACAGACAAGGCATCACCATTCTGGCTCTCCATATTTTTTTGTCTTATCTCCTCCGTCAGCAAGGATGAGACTATTTCATCAAACTGCAAGGCAGTTGCATTGTTACCTATTGCAATAATCAGACTATCCCACGAATCTGGTAGAGAACACAACAAACTAATGCACTTATCTTCATCTAAAATTTTGATATCAATAGACGA
>APFE030987201.1:29154-43512 GCA_000404065.3 Pinus taeda
TCCCTAACTTGTCCCACAAAGCCTTCGCCGTAGCTTCCCTTGATACATTCAACAATACTGAATCTGAGACACACAATCGTATTGTGCTCTTTGCCTTCTAATCCAATTTCTTCCGTTCTTCATCAGACACTCCCGTTGGTTTAGTACCCGGGTCTACCACGATCCACTGATCTTTATCCACCAACAGATCCTCCTTCTTGAGTTTCCACAACTCAAAACTCTGACCATTAAATTTATGGATCTCTATCTTTCCACTGCTCGCCATTTTTTTCGTGACCAGAATTGATCCCGCAGATCTCCCACTGAACAGGGTCTACTACCACAGGCTTGAGCAAAACCCCTCAACAACAAAGGCGTCCCCTTGAAGCCAAAACAACTATGATACCAAATGTAGGTTTTAACCTCGTACAAAAATTACTTGCATACGAATTCTAAAACACAGAAAATAAACAATGCGAGCGCATAACACATAAAACACATACACACAGAGATTTTCGCCTGGATCCCAAAAACCGGGACTACCAACTTGATTTTTCATTATATTCCTTTCGATGTTACAATACATATTTATACATGCCGAAGTATCCAATACCATGGACCGAAAACCATAGGTAGGTCCGCCCAACCTAATATAGGGTCAGCAGCAGTACAAATGCAATATTTGTGCAATGGTTGGTGGACAACATGTCAAACATTAGGAGCATAGAGGGAGATGTTAAAAAACAGAGTGATGCTTCAACATGTTGCATTGTTAGAGCACATTCCTCGCTAAGAGGGAGTGTTGATTTCTGGTAGCATCGGATGTGCTCTTAATCTCAAATTTTGCAGGGAGGCTTAGACACATGTATTCTCCAATACCCGGAAATCATTTTGGGAAATTCCACCTGGAGACAATTTTATTAAAATAATTAATTATTTTAATGGGACCCTAAGTCTAAACTTAGGAAATTAAAATAATTAGTGGGTATTAATGTATAATGAGCGTGAAACTTCTAGAAGGCCGATATCAAGTCAATATGATCCTAGCCATTGATTAGGATCCAATCTGGGCTGTTGCTTGATCAACGAGAGGATTATGAGAGAAGGCTTGATGGACACTTGGAGAACATACCAGAGGCACATACTCAGTTACCCAAGTAAGATTGATTTTCTCATTGGTTGAAGTTCGGCAAGAGAAAATTGAACCAGAGGGAGAGTTGTAGGTGAGAAAGGAAGAGAGGGCATCATCATCTTTCGAGAGTGCAAGGCAAGAAGATGCAGAGCAGGGAGAGATAGTGCATAGGCAGGTTGTCACAGAAAGAGGCATGGGCAGCTTGATGTTGGGCCAACGTGGGAAAATTGACACAGAGGGAAACATAAGGAGTCAGAGGGAAGAGGAGTACTTGACTTGGATCAAAGATTTGTGAGGTAGCGTCTGTAAATTTTCTCATTTCTGTTTTGCTGGTTGTAACTTGTACATAAGATTTTGCTAAAGAATAATAAAGAAACCCTCATCTGTTGCACTGGTTTCCCACATTGAGTTTTTTTCGGGATGATTGTCCAAAAATAATTGTGTCATTGTGATTGTATTTGTGCCAATATTTTTCTTTGCATTTACTTTCTGCAATATTTTAATTGTGAAGGTTGTAGTAGAATATATTTCGATATTTGCCGTAAGAACACTGTGAATAACTTATTTATGAGATAATAAGTAGAAGAAATAATATTAATCACTGCAGTTGGATTTCTATTTAGAAATTTCCAAAGTCCCTAGACCCAAGGACAAATCCGTTGTCACCTCGAAATGGTTTACAAGATCAAGCATGGAGTTGATGGAAGTGTTGAAAAGTTCAAGGCTAGATTTGTTGCTCGAGGCTTCTCTCAAAAGGAAGGTGTAGACTACGATAAGATAGTTGCACCTATTGCCCGATATCCTACCATCTGTTCGATTATATCCGTTGAAGCCTCGCAAGAATGGAATCTACCCTAGATGGATGTCAAGACCGCCTTCTTATATGGTTCAGTTAAGGAGGAAGTCTATGTAGAACAACTCGTAGGGTTCGAAGTTCAAGATCGTCAGAGACATGTATGCAGGTTGAAGAAAGCCCTCTATGGGTTGAAGCAAGCACCTCAGGCTTGGTATGAGAGGATCGACAACCATTTGATGAAGCTAGGATTTACAAGAAGTGAAGCTGATCCAAACCTTTACTTTAAGGTTGGGAATGAAAGACCTCTCATCTTGGTACTTTATGTAGACAATGTCTTTCTGACAAGTGCAAACCCTATTATTCATCAATGTAAGAGGGAGTTGGTTTCCGAGTTTCAAAAGAAGGACCTAGGACTGATGCATTACTTCCTAGGGTTGGAGGTCTGACAAAAGCCAGGTGAGATTTTCCTCTCTCAAGGAAAATACATTGTGAAGCTACTTGAAAGGTTTGGGATGGTGGACTACAAGTCCGTGACTACTCTGATGGAACTTAACTTCGAAGTGCTATTGGGCTCGATTCAGGAAATCCTTTTGAGTATTGTTAGCTCATGGGGGCCCTGATGTTCTTGGTGAACTCCTTTTCGGACATATGTTTTGCAAGCGAAGACACTGAGTCAGTTTATGGTCGAGCCTCATCACATACATTGGATTGCTGCAAGAATCTCTTGAGATATATCTGGGGCACAATCACCTATGGACTGAGATACATTGCCGAGAATGTGAGGCTCCATGGTTATTCTAATGCTAACTCGGTTGGTAGTGTGGTGGATCGTAAAAGCACATCTGGATGTTGCTTCTCTCTAGGCTCTGCTTCGATATCTTGGATGAGCAGGAAGCAAAAGTCGGTTGCTTTGAGCACCGCTGAGGCTTAATACATTGCTGCGAGGTATGGCCTCCTATGAAGCTATTTGGTTGATGAAGCTCTTTAGTGAGTTGTTTGGGCATGTGCTGGATACCACCGTGATCTATTGCAGCAACAAAAGTGGGATTCGTCTTTCTGAGAATCCCGTGTTTCATCACTGCTCCAAACGTATTGATATCAGGTACCACTTTATCCGAGATATGGTACAAAAGGGAGCAATAAGGCTCCGTCGTATTGGGACTGATGATTAGGTGGCAAATATTCTTACGAAGCCCCTAGGGAAGGTCAAATTCTTAACCTTTCGTGAACTACTTGGAGTTGTGGAGAGACCCTAAGAGGGTCCCGTATGTTGAAGAATCTAGGGCATGCATATTTAGGGTTATTCCTCGATACATGATAACAATTTCTAAAGTGTTAATGCAATTTTATCTTAGCTTGATTGCTTACTTCATTATTAGCATGCGTAAGTTTAACTTCATTAAACTGCTATCAAACAACAAGAGACAAGAACACAAATGGTTGGCTATCTGCTAGGGCCAAAACCTCTCCCTCTTGGAGAGGAAAACCCATGCATAAATTCTTCTTATAGAGATTCCATTGACGAATACCAAGACCAAGGCCCTTGACACAATCTGCCTCTCCAAGACCAAGACATCAACATTCTTCCTTGCCATTGCTGAGATCATCATCATCACTGCTGCTTTCACTGATGTCCTCAAAGTTGCACTTCTGAGAACTTCATCACTGTAGCAATTTCACTTCATTTATCATTGCTGCACCATGGTTGTCTTTAGGATCTCTGCACTATGAAGACTGACAACATTTCACTGTACTACTCCTTTGCAAATACCTTTTTCCATTCTTTGTCTCTAAGATCATATTAACATGGAGATCACTAGATCTGAGTAGAGATCATTTATCTCCTTCTGTAGGAATGCCGAATACTATTGTCATCACCGAGACCTACCTTCATCATTTTGGTCATGCTCTGACTGTAACATATCAGGCAGAGATGTGATCTTCGTGGATTCTATAGAGAAGATCCATTACTGCTCATCCTTGTACCTAGTATCCTACAGGAATACCATGACTGATCTTTGTCATATTTCTCCATATGATGCGAAGACTAACACTGTAAGGGTTAGGTGTCTATACAGTTTAGACCTGACTGCAATACCCTCATCCGAGACCTTTATTTCCTTGATCATCAAGCATTGTTTCATAGGTAGTATATATAGATCAGATCTGCGTCCATTTTATATTTTCAAGATTGGTCATGACTGCACCTAATACCCTAGCCGAGGTGCAGTCAGACTGTTTCTTCATGCGAGATTTTTCTTGTGTGTTTTCTGCCTCCTTGACTGCAGCTCCGAAGCACACCTTCTTGCACCCTATCCGAGGACTGTACCCTCCTTCCTGTAGTGCAGATCTGCTCCCATATTCACACAAAAGAAAATGATATACTTGCCTGCCATTTGCGGATACCCTAGCCCACTGTAATATGGATCTTCTTCTCCTTCATCACTCGACATTATAAAGACAAAAATGCGAGATTTCTTGTGTATCTTTTGCTGACCCCTCGTGGGTATTTATAGTGTTGAGCGTATATATGAGCCGATGTATGTTAATGAACCGACATGTCTATTTCTTCAAGTTGACATGACATGTATTTATTTAATTTATTTGGAGCTGACATAATTATATCCTTGTCATTTTGCTTGCAGAGTTTGATAGGCTTGTTTGAGGCATTGATCTTGGTCTTGGAGGGTTGATACACAACTTGAAGACTTGTACATATTTACATGAACTCATAAAGAGTTTCTATACACATGACATGACTCTTTGACATTTAAATAAATCCTAATGACATCAAGAAGGAAGTCTTTAATCTAGAGACACTTCTTGCTCATGAAACCCATGCAGCAAGATTACAAACATAAGATATTTCCTTTTATTACATCAAATACAAAGATCATGTCATTATGAAGATTGAACCTAGTTACACTTTCTACAACACTCCCTCTTAACTAGGGAAGTATTGAAAATGGTTCTTGGTCATTCTCAATCTGAAGAATTTCTCATAAGAAGAATCGGATTTGCAATCCATCTGTTATAGCATCATTTCAAACAACATTGTTTCCATTTAGCAAGGCCTTGACTAACAACTCCATCTCTCACTTAGATCAGAGCACACAATGTTGGCGAGACCAATGACTGATAGACACTCATCATCATTGTTTCTCTTAGGGTCATACCCACCTGGGTGTTCTCCGAGTATGCCTACTAGGACTATTCTCATCTTGGGTTCCCAGCCCTAAAAAATATCGGTCTTCTTGCCCACTCTTGTCTCTGATGCCCTACCCCATCCTCAAAGAGTGTCGGATGTCAGATGATTACACAATCCTCCATGCTTTCTTCCAAACTGAAGACAAGAATATCTTGTCTAACTCTCCCGCTTAATCAGGGACGAGTTCGAAGTTTCTCTTTATTAGAAACTTGCGCGAGTTCCTTTGCTCATAGGAACTTCCCAGAGCTCTCTCTTACCTAGGGACTCTATCATCAGTGCTTTATAGGGTCTTCTAGTTGACTGATGATTCAAGACTTCGATGTCATCAATTTCTTCACATATAGGGTTGAACCATCCATCACTTTCCTCTGTCATGTCATTCCTTCTTTCCTGTAAAGTATCCTCCTTGGCTTTTTATCTGGGGCTTCCTTCATAAGCTCATCTGTCTTCATTTTTCGTCAATAGTGATTGCTCTGGATCACAAGGTACATGGTTGTGACATCCTTCACAACTCTCCTTTCCTTGATCCTGCACATATACCCAGACTTTTCCAAGAGGTCAGACACCAAAAACAAATCACACCTTCTTCCAGTGACATCTTCTTGTAGGGATCAATCATCTTGCATACATGTTGACACATCTCCCAATGATATTTGCTGTGAAGGGTCCTCATATTTTCAGACTTTCATCAGAGTCTTCACATCATTCCGGAAGGTTTCCTGGTCAAGTCTTCCTGATCCTGTGGATGTTGACTGCCTTCATCATGGTTGCATGTTTCACGATTTCTTTCATCCTCATGTCCTTCGTTCCCAAGAGTTCTTAGAGTTCTTCAATTGACTCAACTACCTCATATTGCATTATGAGGACATATTATGTTGATTTCATCTGACTTATGCATCCTTTCAGAGGAGGAGATCCATTCCCTTTTGATCATGCTTGATCCATTTTATCTGCAACCACATATCATGACATTACAATATCAAATGCAAATACAAATACAATCATACATACCTTATTTTCCTTCAGGTATGTTTCAACATCTCCCTTGATTGAAAAGATCTTCAATCCCTTGGCCTGCTCCATTCTTCATGTCATTGAACCACCATCTCATGAGTTCCAAGAGTTGGAATTTCTGATGAGACATTTGCTGCATTCCTGGACCAGGAGATCCTCCGCTGAGATCTCTATCAGAGATCCTTCTGGATCTAGTATGTCCCCATTTGGCAAATGTTTCCTTTGACCTGGATGACTTCTTCTTTCAATGTACAACAAGATTCCCAAGACCTATGTTCTTCATGATTCCATGCGAGCTCTTGATGCCACGATGCGTTTTATGATGTTCATATCTGCAGGGACTTCTGATAGGATCCTTTTGAGAGGGATACCATCTCATCCATAGTGGAGATCCATTACTCCCTCTTTCCCTTGATCCTTTCCTCATCTTTCTCCATCTGTCAGTACTTATCTTGTCAACCTTTCCTCTGCTTATCTGCACTTATTTGTATCCTGTCTATTTGCTTTTCTCTATCTGACATAGCGACCACAGACTGTTGATCAAAGTAACCTTCTTGTTTAGGGACATTGGTTACTTGGCTTATCAATGATGTTTGTCTATTCATCATTTTTCCAGATCTCTTAATTGAGATATCATAAAGATATCTCTTCTATCTACATTTCAGGTGGTATGTCCTATGTCTCCTTTGTTTCATAGAACCCTGCTAGTTCTTATGACTTCAAAGGAGACCTTGATGTTCTGACTTCTCTAAGGATAATGACAATCCTCCATATTCTATGCAAGACCCTTGATGACCCAATATGTAGATCTTCTTGCAATCATGAAGTCATAAAACAAAAATGTGATTATAAAAGGTACTTACTTGATTGTGAAGATGTAATCTTTACCTTGATCATGTTGGTAGAAGTTGGAGCAGGAGTTTTCATTTGACTGAGATCCTTAGGTTGCCTTCCAACAAGCTGCTGATACATGTCGAACTGAGGTTGCTTGTCTTGATCCATAGAATGGCTGATGTTCATAAATACTCTCATATATGCCTTTGAATCAAGTTCCCCCTAAGATCTGATATCTTAAGACCTTGTTCTTTATAAAGAAGTATCCAAACTGAGAAACTGAGATGTTATGGAGGAGTTTGTCAAAACTGCTGTTACATAACCTCAGATCTGAAGACAATTGATATCTAAAACCCTTGCTGTTGTAGAGTGATTTCTGATCTATGACTAAGCTTTGATTCTGCCATGTAGATCCTCAGTTGCTTTGATGTCTTGTAGAGACTTATTCTTGAATGTCTCTTTTCTGCCCTTACTTTGACTGGTGAAACCTTTTCCTCTGATACCATGTTGAAGAATCTAGGGCATGCATATTTAGAGTGATTCCTCGATACATGATAACAATTTGTGAAGTGTTAATGCAATTTTATCTTAGCTTGATTGTTTACTTCATTATTAGCATGCATAAGTTTAACTTCATCAAACTGCTATCAAACAACAAGAGACAAGAACACAAATGGTTGGCTATCTGCCAGGGTCAAAACCTCTCCCTCTTGGAGAGGAAAACCCATGCATAAAATTCTTCTTATAGAGATTCCACTGACGAATACCAAGACCAAGACCCTTGACACAATCTGCCTCTCCAAGACCAAGACATCAACCTTCTTCCTTGCCATTGCTGAGATCGTCATCATCACTGCTGCTTTCACTGATGTCCTCAAAGTTGCACTTCTGAGAACTTCATTGCTGTAGCAATTTCACTTCATTTATCATTGCTGCACCATGGTTGTCTTTAGGATCTATGCACTATGAAGACTATGACAACATTTCACTGTACTACTCCTTTGCAAATGCCTTTTTCCATTCTTTGTCTCTAAGATCATATTAACATGGAGATCACTAGATCTGAGTAGAGATCATATATCTCCTTCTGCAGGAATGCCGAATACTATTGTCATCACCGAGACCTTACTTCATCATTTTGGTCATGCTGCGACTGTAACATATCAGGCAGAGATGTGATCTTCGTGGATTCTATAGAGTAGATCCATTACTGCTCATCCTTGTACCTAGTATCCTACAGGAATAACATGACTGCTCTTTGTCATATTTTCCCATATGATGCGAAGACTGTCACTGTAAGGGTTAGGTCTATATACAGTTTAGAACTCACTGCAATACCCTCATCCGAGACCTTTATTTTCTCGTTCTTCGAGCATTGTTTCACAGGTAGTATATATAGATCAGATCTGCGTCCATTTTATATTTTCAAGATTGGTCATGACTGCACCTAATACCCTAGCCGAGGTGCAGTCAGACTATTTCTTCATGCGAGATTTTTCTTCTGTGTTTTCTGCCTCCTTGACTGCGGCTCTGAAGCACACCTTCTTGCACCCTATCCGAGGACTGTACCCTCCTTCTTGTAGTGCGGATCTGCTCCCATATTCACACAAAAGAAAATGATATACTTGCCTGCCATTTGCGGATACCCTAGCCCACTGTAATACAGATCTTCTGCTTCTTCATCACCCGACATTTCAAAGACAAAAATGCGAGACTTGTATATCTATTGCTGACCCCTCGTGGGTATATATAGTGGTGAGCGTATATACGAGCCGACGTATGTTAATGAACCGACATGTCTATATCTTCAAGCTGACATGACATGTATTTATTTAATTTATTTGGAGCCGACATAATTATATCCTTATTGTTTTGCTTGCAGACTTTGATAGGCTTGTTTGAGGCATTGATCTTGGTCTTGGAGGGTTGATACACAACTTGAAGACTTCTACATATTTACATGAACTCATAAAGAGTTTCTATACACATGACATGACTTTTTAACATTTAAATAAATCCTAAAGACATTAAGAATAATTCTTTTATCTAGAGACACTTCTTGCTCATGAAACCCATGCAGCAAGATCACAAACATAAATTATTTCCTTTTATGACATCTAATACAAAGATCATGTCAATATGAAGACCGAACCTAGTTACACTTTCTTCAACACCATATGAGATGGATATTGAGCTTTGTGAGTTCTGGGGGGCTTGGGGTACTTCTTGGAGTGATGAGCGACCATAGGGATAGTGGTTCACCTTCCCCTAGTGGTGTGCGATGTACAAGGTGAGTGGTTCACCCTCCCCTGTTATACCCCATGTTGAGATATGCATAGGATGAGTGGTTCACCTTCTCCTATGGCATATGAGCAGGATGAGTGGTTCACCTTCTCCTGCCGATACATCTTACCCATGCAATCTGGGACTCATGGGAAGTACCTCACATCAGGCCAATGTTATGGGAAATGAGGATAGGGACCATAGTACTACCGATGGACGCATCATGTACTACCGTACTCCCTATGCTAGGATGTTTGATATTGATCTGGGATCAATGGAGATTGACTTTGGGCCACTGGAGAGTAGTATGATACACTCTAGATTATTGGAGATTGACTTTGGGTCAGTGGAGAATGGTATGATACATTCTTGATCATTTTCTTCTTCATTATTTCTTCATGGTTCAGTAGAGCAGAGCAGGGATGGTATTGATTGTCAGATGGTTTTGTAGGTGGAGTTCTTCCTAGTTGAGAGGGAGTGTTAAATTTGGTAGCTAGAGCCAAACTCCACCTTAGACAACTGATATGATGAAGTTGATATTTTTATTGGATTCCTCTTTCCGAGAGGTGTAGGATTGATCTTAAGATCATTTCATTCTGACATGTACAAATGGAATTATGAATTTATTTCTATTATGGACAAATTGTCAAGGTCGGCCAACAAACTAATATAGGCTCAGAAGCCAATAGTCACGTCTACTCATCCTAAATGTTTACATATAAATAGAAGGTGTCTCTTCCTCATTTGCTCACTTCACTTCTCACATATCTCTCTCTCCTTTCATGATTGGGTACGGATTTCTGAGGCAGCTCTCCACACGTGTGAAGGACAATTATTTTCTGTCCCTGCATTGACCAACATTGACCGAAGTTGCAGGAAGGGTTTTGACCAATGTTGACTTGTTTGACTGTGTTTTTGTGAGGGATATCTCTGTTTGGGCAGGCCTCATTTTTGGGCACAGACATCGAGGCAGACCGTACAATTTGACAATGTTGACTGCAGAAGGGTTTGACTACAGAGTTGACTTTAGTTGACCATGTTTGACTGAATATTTTCAGACTATTTTTGGGCAGATTTGATTTGTTATTGGAGGCCGACTTGTCTGAGTTTGACCGAGCTGTTTTGGAGGTCAAAATCTGCCCTCTTGACCAATGTTGATTTTCTGGTTAGGGCTTTCTGTGGTTGCTGTTTGACTGGTCAGATTTCGGTTTGATTGGGCAAGTGAATATTTCATATTGTACTCTTTCTCTTTGCTGAACTTTTGAAGAATAATAAGAAGAATTGATCAAAGGATTTCCCCACATTGGGGTTTGTCCCTCGCTGGCGCCATATCTTGTGTCCTCTTGTCTTGGCTTGTCTTCTACTGTTTTATTTTTGTTCTATCTGCATTTACTGTCATGTTAATGTGATTGGTAATCTGGAAATTGATATTGGGCTAATAAGAAAATTGAAGTAAATTGCTCTTAAGCATAGAACATACCATTGTTATATAAAATTAACAGAAATGCACCATGCAAATGCTAAATTTCAAGAGGGTGCAATGATGCAAGATGAACAATGATATTTTAAGACACCACAGAACTACAAGAACAATCCACTTATCATTTGCAAACGAGGACAAAATGCAAGATAGGAACACCTTAAGCTATGAAAATGAATTCTTATGACTTTGTAGTACTTTTTAAGGTATTTCCTTACTGCTGTAGCATGTATATCAGACCTCCAAAATACTATGGCAATTAATAACATGAGAGCACAAATATTGATCTATCAATTTAGATTAAATGTGCAATGATTAGAGGCTTATGCCAAAGTGTTTTAGAGCTTATTTAGAGTTTTTAGATCAGATTTATGCCACTGTAAGTATGATGCTTCAGATCTGATTGCAAAGCAGTGAGGAGAAAGAGGGTAGACGAGCCAAACCCTTAGGCCTATAGGCCTAGTCTGATGACTAGTTGACTTTCCAATGGACGAGAACTTCTTCAAACACCTCCAAGACAATTTGTTAGCTTGTAATTAAATGGATCAACCCTTTTATGGCAATGGTTAGGGCTTTTAGGGCTGGTTGATGGATTATTGAGCTATTTTAGGCCTTGAAACCCCTTCAAGTCTACAAAACAAAGAGTTAGCAAGGAAAACCCAAGATTTATGTCTCTCTTGATAGAAGTCAATTATAAACAATTGCCACACTTACCCTAGGCCTGCAACCACAAAGATTAGTGTCAAATTAAATGTCAGAAAACCACAAATATGCCAAAAACAACTGAATCAATGAGAAAAATGCCCAAGTAGGGCTGTGGCCAAGAGAAATGCCCCTTTAAGGGCTGCGACTAAGAAGGGTAGTCCTCGTAGGGGCTGCGACTGCAATGAGGCGGTCTAGGCATGTGGCAAGCCAAGGGAAGGCCTTTAGGGCTTGTCGCGAGCCCAATTAGGGCTGCGACTTGATGGGGAAAGGTCCAAAGGCCTGCTGCCAAGGCCCCATAGGGTTGCCGCTTAGGGAAAAAGGCCATGGAGGGCTTGTTGGTAGGCCAACAAGGCTGCTAGAACCTGCGACTAAGGGAGAAAAGCCCTCCTAAGGTTTGCGGCTGCCCCAAAAGGGACTCAGACTCCTGCAAACAGGTGAAAGAACACGCACAAAGTGATGAAACCCTCTTTGAAGGGCTGTGGCCTCCTTTTTTCAGCTGGACATTGAGTTGCTGGGAGCTGGAAATACCAGATATTACCCTCCAGGGACTAGATCAACCTTCTGCTCTTGAATGAATAGCCCATAAATTAATTGCTGCTTCAAATTGAAGCAAAAACTTCTTGATAAATAGATTTATTTGTATAAATATTTTATTAAAAGATGAATTGATAGATGATGATGATTACAATGGGGTTCCTGGCTTATATACCGCCATGGCACCCCTTTGGGAAAGGGCATGATCTTATGATCGTGCCCTTTCGTCTAACTAAACCTATAATTAAATAATAAACCTAAAATTAACTAATTTTTTACATAACATTGCCTTCCTCTCGAAAGAATGCTTTGTCCTCAAAGCATACGCAACGACCGATGTTTGTTGACAAAATGCTTCATTCTCCCAAGAAGCGTCTTCTTCGGTAAGTCCTTCCACTTGATCAGATATTCCAAGATGATCAAGGTCCCACATTTTAAAAGGTCTTGGATTATTCTTGCAATTTCCTTTTTTTGGTGATGTGGATATTGGTATGGCTTGATGTTCACAGGGTCCGATCTTGCCTTGACTTCTATTGTATGCTAAATTCCTTATTAGGCGGTATCTCTGGTGACTCTTCTCTGGTCATATTTGCAGATAACATTTCTAATTGGTGACATTGTACTACATAAGCAGGTGCTCCTTTTCGACTCAGCTTCATCATCTGAGATGATGATACAACTTGATTTTCTGGTGCTTGGAATCTGTGTAGTTTGAACTTCTGACCTCCCCATTTGAATTTTATAAATTGTACTTGATGGTTGGCGGCATAAGTACCTAAAGTTCATAGCCATTGGATACCTAAGACTACATATACTCCTCCTAAAGGTACCGTGAAGAACGGAGACTCTAGATTAAAGTCTTGAATCTGCAAATTGACCTTATGGCATTTTCCCACCTTTTCAATCTTCTTACCGTTAGCTACCATCACTTCCATGTTTGGTAAGGAAAATGAAAAGATATTGAGTCTCTTTGCCACGGTTGCATCTAGAAAATTGTGTGTGCTTCCAGAGTCGATGAGAACCACTACGTTGTTCTTCTTTATGTGTCCTTTTAACTTTAAGGTCTGAGGTTGTGATATACCTGTCATGGATGATAATGACACTTGCGGAATACTCCCGTGACCCGTCATCTAATTCTGGTGAGAATTTTGGGGCATCTTCTATTTCTTCTATGTCCGAGTCTTCATTGTTTGAATCATTGGTTGCTTCACAATTATATAGGTTCTTTGGTTTTTTTCCTTTAGCACATCTATGTTTGGCGTCCCACTTCTCACCACAACGTTTACATTACCCTCTTTTATCCTTTGCATTTCCACATTAGATTTTTCATTTTCACGGCGATGTGGTGGAACATATCTTGTATTATTTGAGTCCACATATTGGGGTATCCTTTGTCTTGCATATGTTTTTTCCGCTTTTGACCAAAATATTGGTTCGAATTTCTTTTCAGGATGTAATGTCATGCATCTCAAGTTCTGCTTGTAAATGGGTTTTGAGTCCTGAGACGTATGATTGAATCAAACGAGATTCTGATAACCCAGGTACTCGTGTTACTAAGGTCTCCCATTCTTGAGTGTATTCGTCCACACTTCCTTTTTGTCGTAACTTGATGAGTTTTGAAAAGAACTCTTCTTCTTTTACACCTTGGAATCTTTTAAAGGAGGCATCTTTAAATTTTCTCCAGCTAATGACGTGTGTTGTTTTTTTCCACCACATATACCAGTTATATGCTTCTCCTTCCATTTTCATGGATGCATGCGTGAGCATTTCGTCATCGTCATTGATGTCATATATCTCAAAGTATTCTTTTGCTTTGTTTATCCATGCAACATTGTTTTTTTCGTTTCCATCGAATTTAGGCATCTCGACTTTTGCCCTTCATTGGTATGTTGCTAATGGTTGAGCGAAAAAAGGGTGTTGATTGGTAAAGGTATCCCAAAGTTGCTTGTCTGTAAAGTCTGTGTTACTCGCTTCTTGGTGGGGTGTCGTTGATTTTTTTGGCGATTCAACCTTTTCATGAGAGTCTGTTGACTTTGTTGAATTTGATGAGACATGTTCTTGATTCTCTTCATTTTCTTTTAGTAGTTGTTCGGGTGTACAATTTGTCTTTTTACACAAAATTTTCAGCATTGTTAAGACCTCTCTGATGTCTGCTTCTGTTTGGACATGTTGATTTTCCATCTTTATTTCCATTCGATTTGTCATATCCTGAAGATTTTTTATTTGGTCACCTTGTCCCTCAAGCTTGATCTTGAATTCATCTAATCTTTTACTGACCTCATCGTGGTTGCTATTTATCCTATGCTCCGAGTCCAACAATATTTTTTTGGAAATCTGCCATTGTCATTGTCGACATCGAGCGGGTTTGCGGGGGTGTGTATTTATCTGCCAGC